>SJJU01009657.1:0-11923 GCA_012932125.1 Conopomorpha cramerella | reverse complement strand
ATGCACCGATGTATTGTTGAGAATAAAATTGGTTACCTACACTCACTTCGCAGCCAATATTTCCAATGATATATTGCCAGTTTTCACAATTAATTTCGCTCGTGTTATACAATTGATTTATTGCTATGTTTGTGGATGGCAAAAAAAACTACCTGCGGATTTAATTTTGTAATATTGGGCGTACGCTAAGGTTTTAAAAAAAAAAGAGCGTCCAGTTGGTGGGATACTTGACTTGTAACCGGGAGGTCGCGGGTTCGAGTCCGGCTACTGGACGTGTACTACCAATGCGAGACTTTTTCAGAGCCTTGTACGCAACGCACGCTCGTACGCCCGACACCACAAGGTGTGTTGGAACCCTATAATGGGCCGATGGGTTCACCCCCTTGTCACACTGGGGTTAAATACGCTTAGTTGAACCGTTGCTTATTTGCTTACTAAGCAGTAGCCTCTGCCTTTACCCCGCTTGAGATTTAAAAGGCGTGAAGTGTTTTTTATATATTTACTTAAAGTTTTTACATTGTAACCTCGCATGTCCAAGTCGGTAGTATGCCTTTAAGCGCAAGCTTCAGAGGCGTTCTTTTCCTTTCCCTTCCCAGCAGGGGAACTTACCGTCTGGCCAAATCGGTGATCGCATGAAAAGCTTCAACAAATTACTCACCACTATGATATTTATATACCGTGTGGTGACGGCGAAAGAATACATGCGTCACACCCCAGCCCATACCTTTACCCGTCATGGGGGTCGTAAGAGGCAGAATAGGCATTTGTTTAAAAAATACGTTATGGTAATACATATGTAATAATTAAACGATAATTTATAAAACTAGGAAATATAATTATTTAAATATACGTACTTTCCGATTTTTACAATACGAATAATAATACATCGTCATCAGCCACATAACGTCCACTACTGGACGAGGGCCTCCCCCAATGATTTCTGTCATTTGGGGTGAAATGCCAATAATCGCCACGCTTGGCAGACGGGTTGGCGATCGCAGTGGTGTTGTGGTTTAACTCACAAAGAGCGCTGCTGCCCGTTCTCTGGAGGATTCCCTCGGTCGTCTCTTACGACCTCCATAGCGGGAAAAGTAGGGTTGGGGTGGTGACACATGTATTCTATTTGCCGTCACCACACGGCTAGCCACTCTCTCTCTCAATGTCAGCTTAGTATGCATCGTAGAAACCTACATCATTGCTTCAAACGATGGTCAAACGCTTGATATTTATTTGTAAACTAGCGTCCCGCCTCGGCTTCACAGGAGTGTAATGCACATAGTATTTCTCTACTATATTATACTCTTACATATAAACCTTTCTCTGGAATCACTTTATCTATTAAAAAAAGCATCAAAATCCGTTGCATAGTTTTAAAGATATATGCATACATAACGACAGCCGGTGAGAAACGACTGTATTTCATACTATGCAATGTTAATGATGTAATAAAAAAAAGTGTTTTATGGTCACCGTAACAATCAAAATAGACCGTAAGTACCAGCTAACACGTGTTACAAAATCTCTTTTATACAATATATTTTTTACATCCTCCAAGTAAAATATCCCGAAATCCTATATCAAGTATAATCGTCTGTCAGAATATGCCCTCTAAAGTGAGAACACGTTTTTTGATTAGTAAGTAGGAAATTGGTATTAATTTCAATGTAACAAAAGTCCTATTTTGACGTGCGGTGGCGAGTTGTCGCGAATCTGATTTCAGCTGCCGAGATAAAGCTTTTAACTGAAGTATTTTTGGTGAGTCTGGGCCTATATCAGACGCTGAAAACCGTTTAATTAACAGTTTATTCTAGTTTTGGGGCAGACCGAACGTGTGCTCTGAATCTCACTATATGTTATTAGTATTACTTAAGGGACATTTGAAATACTTAAAAAAAAAAAATTTACACTTCACGCCTTTCATCCCAAAGGGGTAAGGCAGAGGCACTTGCTTAATAAGCAAATGCCCACGGTTCACCGAGCGTATTTAACCCAACGTGACAGGGGGTGAGCACATCGCCGTTATAGGGTTCACACACCTTGTGGTGTGCGGGTTTCATCAGGATGTTGTCCTTCACCGTACGAGCGTTGCGTTGCGTACATAGGCTCTGAAAAAGAGTCCCATTGGTACACGTTCAGTAGCCGAACTCGAACCCGGGACCTCCCGGTTACAAGTCAAGTATCCGACCAACTGGACCACAGACGCTCTTGAATACTTATTCATTTATTGTTTTTTTTTGGCTACATAACAAGCACACTGTGATCTCACACTATTTTGTATCTATTTAGTGGACATTTCAGGAATACACAAACTCTTATGTAACATTTTATAGCAAGTAATATAAATAAATATCTCGGAATAGCCTTACGAATTATATTTATTTAACTACTATCACTATCAAGTCCTTGTTGCTCCAATAAACGATGGAATTATCATTATTATTATAATCATGTTGACGGTGGGAATCGAATCTGCGACCATCGTCCTAGAGACAGGGGCCTTGACCGGTCACAACAATACTATACCTCTACAACTCTGTAAATTAAGTCGTAATACAACAAAGTCTACATAGTTTCCTTGTAAAATCTCTCCTTTTTTATTACATGAACGACATAAGCATGTGCGTTGTGCGATCCGTAAAATCCCCACGAAGCTTTAACCTTATTAAAATTTTAACCTGGTGCCCTACAAATTCCTTCTGGTTCACAGATCTAAATATATTGTTCCCAGAACTTTAGTAATGGTCATTCCAACGCGAGTGAGCTGGCACATTTAGTGCTTGTTCGGCATATTTCCTAGTCGATATTGGTGGCCAAGATTCAAAGTCCTACTCTATAAACAGTAAGATTGATTTCTATTCGACATCTTTTTAGTTTGCTTTTACGTTGTTTAAAAGGCATTGGTCGACTTAGCCCTTAAGGTTGCATGATAAATCTATCTATATCTATACTATATATACAACAAAGACAGGTTTGTTACAATACTTATAACTCAAGAGCAATTCAACTGATTTGGATGAAAATTAAAGGGGGGGGGGACGTAGCTTAGAACCAGGAGAAGGACATAGGGTACTTTTTATCCTGTTCCTGTGGGACGCGTCGCTATATAGATAGTTATAGTTTGTATGAAATACTGAAACTACGCCAATGAAATCGCGGGGCGTCCACTAGAAGAATATAAATAAATAAGGCGTTGCATCCGCTACCCGCTATGTGTTTCCAACGGGTGACAGTATTTTTATTGCTTTGTTCATACTGGCTTTCATCAACATCATCAGTCGCATGAAGTCCACTGTTGGGCGAGCGCCTCCCGCAATGATTTACATGATTATTTGGGTGGAAATGACAATAATCGCCACGACTGGCGGGTTAGCGATCGCAGTGGTGTTGTGGTTTAACTCACAGAGAACGCTGCTGCCCGTCCTCTGGAGAGTTCCTTCGGTCACATCTTACAACGAATGTTGAGCTGGGATGGTGAAAAGTGTATTCTATTCGCCGTCACTTCACCACGATACTGGCTTTAGATATGTTTAAAAAATTACACATTAATAAACAATAATAAGTGTAGGTTGCCACAGAACAGAAGAAAAAGTTATTTTTTTACTCAAAAACATGATGGAAACTGCGCGAATGAAACCGCTGGGCGTCCAGTCTTACTTACTTACTAGTCTTCTGATATTTGACGTAATAGTTAATATACCAAACTTGTGTTAGAAAATGAGTAACAATATTCCTTTTAAGAGTATTGCCTTTGTGGTACCGTACGGCGACAAAGTCGATTGTGCGCCTTTAAACTTCACTTGCCGTGATTCGAGACGGAACATTGAAACTTAGAAGGTGCTCAATGCTCATACAGCTGTCGACTGTTACCTACTTACTGCCTACTGGGAATAAATTCGGCCCAAGAATAAGGCCACGCGGTTCACGTGGTTTCGTTTCGAATAATCGGTTCCGTAGGTATTCGAATCGTAGAGTTTTCATGTTGAAAATTCACTTCACGCCTTTCAATCCCAAAGCGGGGTAGGCAGAGGCACTTGCTTAATAAACAAATGCCCACGGTTCACCAAGCGTATTTAACCCAACGTGACAGGGGGTGAGCCCATCGCCGTTATAGGTTTCACACACCTTGTGGTGTGCGGGTTTCATCACGATGTTGTCCTTCACCGTACGAGCGTTGCGTTGCGTAAATAGGCTCTGAAAAAGAGTCCCATTGGTACACGTCCAGTAGCCGAACTCGAACCCGCGACCTCCCGGTTACAAGTCAAGTATCCGACCAACTGGACCACAGACGCATTTTCATGTTGAAAATGTTCATATTTCATATAAGTATTGAAACAATTTAAATAATACAATGTATTCGGGGTTCCATTTGACAAAAGATACCTAAAAAATAGGACTAGGATTATTAAATAGGACCAGTGGCAAAAGCGTATTGTTTATTAAGTTAATTGTCTATTTATGAAGTAGGTCTCGGAAAAAGTTTATAAATATCGTTGCAAGATAGGAGGCAGAGCAAGGATATTGAGATTCTGATACTGTAGGTATGATTATTCAAGTCAACAGACTCGATTTCATATCTTCTGTTATCTTTAACTAACAATACATACTTTTTAAGGAAACCCGCGCTGACATGATATTAAAAGTTTGAAATAGGTATTATAGCGTCGGGTAAACCACGAAGGTAAGCTGAATGCTTATCTTTGGTTAATTTTCGCGCTATAATACCCGTTTTAAAACTTTTAATATAAAAATACATAATTTTCGTATAGATTAATGTCGAAGCTAATCTTTAATTACAAAACCATTATGCTGAAATTCAATATTTCCTTTGTCAATCAGCTGGCAAAGTGGAAATGTTGTGTTTCAAATCTGAGAATTTTCCTCTATTCACTTTGAAGTTCTTGGTAGAGTCAATAATTAGTTATTCAAACGTAGGATTTCAAAGTTGAAGCTTGAACTGCAAACATGAGCGGAACACAGGTAGCAGCAGGGGAGTGGCATGAACTTGCATTGCGTAAACCAGATCGTCTGTACGACTTCTGCTTACAAATAACTTAATATGTGTATATTATTATGTATGATGTAGTGTGGTATTGAGTAATTTGATGTAGTATATACACATTTCCTTAAGGGTATTACGTAACTGGAGTGTCTTCCAGCTTCCCTAGCACAGCGGTCCAAGAAAGAAATGACAAGACATAAATCGCGCTGTGATTTGTTGAACAAAACTCAGTCACACGACGTTGACATAACATCCAATCACAGTGCGTTTTTGTTCTATGTCATGTATAAGTACTACACTATATATATCCATACTATGCCACTGTAAATAAACAGTAAGATTGATTTCTGTTCGAAATCTTTTTAGTTTGCTTTTACTTTATTTAAAAGGCATCGGTCGACTTAGCCCTTAAGGTTGCATGATAAATCTATATATATATATAAAACAAAGACGGGTTTGTTGCACTGCGGTCCAAGAAAGAAGTGACAAGACATACATCGCGCTGTGATTCGTTGAACCAAACTCAGTCACACGAAGCGTGATATAACATCCAATCACAGTGCGTTTTTGTTCTATGTCATGTATAAGTACTACACTAAATATATCCATACTATGCCATTGTACTGATAAATCCCTGATGCCTCATCCACGTTTACACATCTTTTCTTACCACCGCCATCTGATCGATGTGTCCCCTTTTGGAGCGGCTTCTATTTCTCTGAATATCAACCGTGTAAATCTCTCTCGTTGATGGATTTGCATCTCGAAATATCCAAACCATTTAGGATCCCTGAATAGGTACGTATTACCTAAAAAAATATTATGTTACGCCGCGTGGTTGCTAAAGTACAACATAGATATAAAAAAATGTTATGTATATACACATATACTGAAATTAATTACATTCTTTACTAATTTATGTCCAAAAAAGATCGTTAATTATTGCATAGCACCAGTCATGGTCACTCTATTTGCACCACGTAACTCATATGAAATGTGACAGTTTCATAATTTATTATTCAGAAAAATGTAGGGGGACCATCATGCAACGTTAGTTTAAAAACACATGTGATGAAACTTATTTGTCTATAGATACCAATGTTTGTTAAAAAAAAAAAAATCACAGGTCTTAACCCGGTGTAGCGGTCTGAGGCCCAGAGTCCGACGGAAGTTCAAATGAAATTGTGTATCGAAAAATTATCTTTATTAATAAATAAAAATATAAATACACTTCACGCCTTTAATCCCAAAGCGGGGTAGGCAGAGGCAATTGCAAATACCGGTTCACCAAGCGTATTTAACTCAACGTGACAGGGGGTGAGCCCATCGCCGTTATAGGGTTCACACACCTTGTGTTGTGCGGGTTTCATCACGATGTTGTCCTTCACCGTACGAGCGTTGCGTTGCGTACATAGGTCTGAATAAGAGTCCCATTGGTACACGCCTAGTACCGGCTACTGGGCGTGTACCAATGGGACTCCGGACTCGAACCCGCGACCTACCGGTTACAAATCAAGTATCCGACCAACTGGACTACAGACGCTCCACTATCTTTATTAACTCTGCGCTTTTTAAGCGACTTCAAAAACGTACTGTCTGATTTCGACACTACGTATTTTTGATGATTTTTTTTGTTGGATGTGAGATTTTGATGACGGCAGAGCTATTAAATCGAGGGGAACTGTAGATAATCGTGTGGGCGGTCGAATTTTACAGGTTGAAGTCGGTCCATTTTTCTTTAAAATTATTCTACGTGATTTTCTCAAGATGTTGAGAAGCTGGATGCGAGAAGCCAAAAACAAATCTCAGTGGCATGCAATTGGAGAGGTCTATGTCCAGCAGTGAACGAATATGCGCTGATAATGACGCTTCCACGTACACCAATTTAATTTGAAATCTGAAATAAAAATCCTTAAAAGAATCTATCATTTATTTATCCTATCACCATAGAACTTGACTCATACTCACAACGTCTTAGTGAAGCAAAACAACAAATATAATTAATATCACAACAAAGCAAAACTCAGTTGGCGGCATAGGTACTGATAGTTTTTATTGGTTTTCCTTTTGCTTTTCGCCCCAATTTTACGACGCGGCCGGGTGTGTACTATAATTAAGGAGCTATTGTGTGAAGCTATGGGTTTACCATCTGCGTTATTTATTACTAATCTTTGACACCTTCGCACATAAAAGTGCGTGCCACGAATAGGTAGGTGGAAGGCATATGTGTCACGCCCATTAACCTATTAAGGGTTAGGTCGAGGTAATTATCATTGATAACGATTTTCTTTACTTGTTCGGTTGCATTTATAAGGCGTGATTTTACAAACTTTGCTTTACTAATATTAACAAAGATGGCTTGATATCGGAAACTGTAATTGTTAGTGGCGAAGCTAGGGGGTAAGACAAGCATATAAAGTAATAAGCCAGGCACATTAACAAATATTTTCAAGGAAATTAAGTAGTAGAGGGACTTATTATAGCTCAAATAAGTAAGACAAATAAAAAATCTAAATAAGCATTGGTTAAGTGCCTATTTTTCACTGGTTGGCAATAAATGATTGCCTATATAGGGGGGACGATTACTTTTGTTTTTAAGTCATAAATGACGTTCATCAAGCTTTGTGTTATGCTACTGTATATCTGTATGTTATAGCACTTATAAGAAAGAAATAAAGAAATTTTGACTTTTTGACTTTTGATATGAGTATGAGGTTCTGGACCCTATTTTGACGTGAGGGCATGTCTGTATGTAAAGTTTTGTGTACAAAAAAGTACCTATACATTAATTCATGTACTTTTAATCATTTGAATCTCGTAACGGGAGTGATATGCTTGTGTAGTCCACACTTTTCATATTAAATAAAACACTGTTTTCTCTGGAAAGTATTTGTAATGAGGTATTGGTTTAACAACCTTTCCGATAAACCGTCTGCGAATATCTAGCTTTAATGAAATTTTCTTTGAAAAAAGATAGAAATCGTAAGTTTAATAGTGGATTTCTGTAAATAAGCTCAGAAAGCTCCATAAGCTAATTCCATAAAGCGAAGCTTAATCCTATATATTTATTAGTTGGCTAAATCCAATAAGTTACTTTTTTTGCCGGCAATCGACTTTAGCTCGGCTTAGTTCAAAAATATGTACAGCACCTATCTCTTTATTTGTGACTTTATGCTTTTCTTGGATAAAAAATAGTAAATATGTAGTTTGTGTGTAACTTTCGAAGTTCAATTTTCCTTAAAAAATTGTAAAGTGTAGACGTACGTATAGCGTATATAGTTTATTGTTACATAACACTTGTTTTACTGGCTTCAAAAAAGGAGGACGTTTTTAATTCGAAGGTATATTTTTAATTGTTTTTACCTAAAAACCGATATGGACGATTCTTATTTTGCTTCAAAGCTGGTGCTTTCCGTTTGGTTCCATTTAAACTTGGTTCAATACCGATAATCTATGAGAAACTACAAAAGTAATAAATTAATAATGTAAAATCCGCGCTATCGTAAAAAGAACCGCGAATGAGACCGCGGGGCGTACTAGTTCAAATGCCTAATAAATGTATACGCAAGTACCAAGACCGCAGAAATCCGACGCAACTCACATTAGGTACATTGTTTATTCAGAGCAGGTGTCGGGGTGGGCAGAGACGACAGCCCATTCCACTAATTGATGTGTTTGTGCATGGCCTTATGTCTATTTACTTACAGCTTACCACCGCTGTAATATTCATACATAGTATTTAAGTGTATTAGTACTGTTTAGAGAGTGTTTTGTGTTAATTACAAACGAGAATATGCCTACAAATTAATGCATACTGAATGAAAACGATATCCTAATATGCGAGCTATATACGAGCCGTGTGGTGATTACGAATAGAATTCATGTGTCGTTACCCCAGCCCAGCTGTTCCCATCATGGGCGTCGTTAGAGGCGACCGAGGGAACTCTCCAGAGGACGACCAGCAGTGCTCTCTATGAGTTAAACCACAACACCACTGTGATCGCCAACCCGCTTGCCAAGCGTGGTGATTATTGGCATTTCCCCCCAAATGATCATGGAAATCATTGGAGAAAGCCCTCGTCCAGTAGTGGAGGTCATGTAGCAGATGATGAATTTTAAACAACAATAAAATAAGGTTTTAGTCTTTCACTCAATGCCAAGCAGCGACAGAGGCACCTGTTAGGTACTTAGTTAAGTCCTATGGTACCCCAGTGGTACAAAGGGACTTTACAAGATTGCGCCACGCCGTTCGGTCCTCTGCAACTGCTCTGGCCTCGGACTAGCTCAGCCCTCGCGTTCTCAGCTCGCCGTCGAACGGTGTGCCGCCACGTGTGCACGGGGCGCCCAGGCCTGCGTCAAAGGCTGCCATTCGAACGCGATGCTCGCCTTGTTAGGTAATTGTCTCTCTATTTGGAATATCACGCGTCTGTGGTCCAGTTGGTCGGATTCTTGACTCGTAACCAGGAGGTCGCGGGTTCGAGTCCGGCTACTGGACGTGTACCAATGGGACTCTTTTTCAGAGCCTATGTACGCAACGCATCGCTCGTATGGTGAAGGACAACATCGTGATGAAACCCGCACACCACAACGTGTGTGAACTCTCTAACGGCGATGGGCTCACCCCCTATCACGTTGGGTTAAATACGCTTGGTGAACCGTGGGTATTTGCTTATTAAGCAAGTACCTCTGCCTACCCCGCTTTGGGATTAAAAGGCGTGAAGTGTATTTATATATATTATTTTTTTGGAATATGGACATTTGACGTCACTGCTAGGGGCCTATGAATCTAAGGGTTCTACTAATAAACAAGGTATGACTATTCTCCATTTACACCAATCTCAACTTAACCTGTCTGTTCTACTTGAAATACGGAATAACCAGTTTTAATAGAACTGAAATAAATCAGGTTTAAGTTACACCGAGTTTATTAGTAAGGGTAAGTTCACACATTTTGTCGTATGAAATTTTTCTTCATTTAATAGTACATTATGTAACGTACATACTCATTGAGTAATTTACCTACAAGTCCTTAGTCGAACTCGAATTATTTAATAAACATTCCATCGCAATTAAACTTACCCGACCATTAGGATGCAGCCACTATTCCTATACCTATAAGCAGCATTTCATTTCATTTTAGGTAAAATGTTCAACAAAATAACAATAGTTTAAATAATGTGAACCTTCTGGCGCGAGTAGATTCACGCCAGTGAAATATCAGCTAAATTTGAATATCCCTGGAAATAACATAAAAGCATTACAGGTAATCCGATGGTGCCTATTAGGATTTCGCGTGGATACTTCACTATATGCAATTTGGAATATCCATTGAGCTGCAGCGCTCGATTATGACTTGCGGTCAAGCATCGCCATGGCTATTCATCGCGATGACTAATCACGCCAGTTACAGTCGTCCGTCAGAGATCTGCAAATGTCATTCATGACCTACTTATTATAAACGTTTGATTGTTATTAGGATCAAAATCGCGCCATTTGTATAGGTTGAGACTGACAGTCCGATACTTGAGTGTTTTGAGGACACATTTTATACGGGGATAAGTTTATTTATTTTTTGCTATAGGTTAGTCTTTTTTTCAGTTATAATTAGCTACTAAGTTGGAGTTAAAAGTTAGTTAAAAAGGAGGATTGTAATAAAACATTTTTACCTCAGACACAAATTGTAAACTCTATTTCCCAGTAATAGAAACGAAAATCTATTAAATATACACTACCTTCACAGTGATATGTAGGTTAAACGATAAAGATGGATGGAAGGTGTATGAAAACCGTACCCTCCGGGCGCCGGTGCGAATTTAATCGATTGTGCTTTTATCTAGCCGACCGACAGAATCGTTGTATAAATCCAAGATAATCTTCTTTGTACAGTCACTGTCTAGTTATATCGAACAGTGTAATTTTACATGACCGTTCATATCCAATAGTTAACAATTACTCAAAGCTCAACGTTTTCTAGTTTTGACCCATTTCGCCTGTCCATCGCTGTACAGCGCCGTGTGTACTGAAATGCGAAACGAGTAGGTACCTCCTATACCGATCTGATCGCCTGGTACCTGAAAATGCAATCTGCTATCATTTATCGGTTTAACTAAAAAGGAAATTGGTTGTGTTTGTTTGTTGCACCTCACGTTTTTGGCAGGAAAATGCTCCATAATACTTTGAATGATAAAAGTAGGAACTTTACTTACTAATTTTGACCTCCTCTGTCAGTGACTGGATTTGTTGATCTACTAGTAACCAGAAACTCCATCCGTCTCTTTTATCCGGTTCTCTTCTTCTCTACAATATAATTTGTGAGAGTAACTGTAAAAGCGTATTAATATGATATATTAACATAATATTATCTTATGTGTAGGTATACTCCTAGAATGGAGGTTACTGTCTAAAATTCCGATGATCCTTACATAACATTATCAAGAAAACTTGCCCCTCTACCAATAAAAATTGTTATACTTAGTAAGTACCTTGGTAGCTGTGACTTTCTGATTTCTTGAAAATTTACAAGATGTGACGAAAACAAAACACCATATAACTTTTTTAAACGCAGGCATGCGTATGACGCTTTAAGGAGCCATGTATTTGACGACCGTCTTTCCTAGTATTAAACTGCGATGTGATCTTCGAAGCATGCTTCCCTATTATGTACCAGTTCACATGTGAATTGATGGCACCCAGATTATGCCTTGGGATGTGTAGTAGGCCTCGATTATTGTCGGAGGTTTGTGGAATTTCTGTTCAAATGGTACAGATATGAACTATTAACCAGAACATGTCAGGTTCTGGTTTATGGTATATAGTTTTTGGGTAGTAATGAAAAAGTCTAGCCTAACAACAAAATTATCTACTTCACACCAAATGTTACTAATTGTGTATTTTTTTTTATTTCCGGTTTAGTCATTTTGATGA
>SJJU01009655.1:0-25545 GCA_012932125.1 Conopomorpha cramerella | reverse complement strand
TTTCAACAATAAAACGCTTTTTGAATAATTATTAGAATAGATATAAACATATCTAAACTTATTAAAAGATGTTTGACTACCGTCATCGTTATTGGCCGAGGCCTATCAAAAATGTTTAAAAATTAAACTTTTTTTACATCGTCCCAAACTTTTTCGTCTGTGTGTTGCATGTCGCGTGACGGTCGGCCGCGGTGTAGGGAGTTTCACTTTTACTGTGGTTTGGTAAAACCACACAACTTGGGTGAATAGGTAACTAATAATCAAGCGTTCACTGTCGCAGACCACATCACTGCTTAACACACTTGGTTGGATGTATGCTTGTCAAAACATAGTATAAAACAATTTCGCCTATTATAAATTATTTATCAAATATTAAGCTCCATAAAGAATTATGTGCATGACTTTATGTATGTCTAATATAAAACAACATTTCAGAATAACCCAATTTAAAAAAAAATATGCCTAAAAAAATACGAGCTTTGCAAAAAATAAAATACATTTTTCTTAACTTTATTCTTTAATCAGAAGTCAGTACTGGCGAAATTGAGATCGCTCTTAGACAGCTCAAAAACGGAAAAGCTCCAGGAGAGGATGGCGTTACAACAGAACTATTAAAGGCTGGAGGTAAACCGATATTGAGGGAGCTCCAAAAGCTTTTGAACGCTGTCCTCTTCGAAGGAAGAACTCCGGAGGCGTGGAGTAGAAGTGTGGTCGTCCTGTTCTTCAAAAAAGGAGACAAAACCCTGTTGAAGAACTATCGACCCATTTCTCTTCTAAGCCACGTCTACAAGCTGTTTTCAAGAGTGATCACAAACCGTCTTGCGCGAGGACTCGACGAATTTCAACCTCCGGAGCAGGCTGGATTTCGGAGCGGTTATGGCCCCATAGACCACATCCACACAGTGCGGCAGATCATAGAGAAAACTGAAGAGTATAACCTGCCCCTGTGTCTAGCATTCGTGGACTATGAGATGGCCTTTGACTCGGTTGAGATCTGGTCCGTTCTGGAGTCTCTGCAGCGTTGCCAAGTTGACTGGCGATACATCCAAGTGATAAGATGCCTCTACGAGGCTGCCACCATGTCCGTCCAAGTACAAAATCAGCAGACACGTCCCATACCATTGCATCGAGGAGTGAGACAAGGGGATGTTATTTCCCCGAAATTGTTCACAAATGCAATGGAGGATATGTTCAAGACGCTGCATTGGAAAGGACGTGGCATCAACATCAATGGCGAACACATCTCTCACTTGCGATTTGCAGACGACATCGTCATCATGGCAGAAACGCTGCAGGACCTTCAACTGATGCTGAATGACCTAGCTGATTCTTCTCTACGGATCGGCCTACGGATGAACTTGGATAAAACCAAGGTCATGTTCAATGAACATGTTCTACCGGAACCGATTTCAGTACACGGCACCGTTCTCGAAGTTGTTCAAAAATAAATACGTATACCTTGGGCAGACATTGCAGTTGGTAGAAACAACTATCAACAAACTCGTAAAACAACATATCCTCGAGACGTATTGAACAGAAGAATTCAGCTGGGTTGGGCAGCATTTGGGAAGTTACGTCGAGTCTTAACATCAGCGATCCCACAGTGCCTGAAGACAAAGGTCTTCAATCAGTGTGTCCTACCTGTAATGACATACGGAGCTGAGACGTGGACACTGACGGCACGGCTGGCCCACAAGCTCAAAGTCGCACAGCGTGCTATGGAAAGGGCTATGCTCGTTTCTCTGAAGGATCGAATCAGAAATGAAGTGATCCGACAGTGAACCAAAGTCATCGACATAGCTCATCGTTTTAGCAAGCTGAAGTGGCAGTGGGTCGGCCATATTTGCCGTAGAACCGGTGACCGTTGGGTAAAACGAGTTCTCGAGTGGAGACCGCGTCTCGGCAAACGGAGTGTGGGACGCCCTCAGGCAAGGTGGACTGATGATATACGCAAGATGGCTGGCAGAAGCTGGATGCGAGAAGCCGAAAACAGATCACAGTGGCGTGCAATTGGAGAGGCCATATGTCCAGCAGTGGACAAGTATGGGCTGATGATGATGATGATGATTCTTTAATCAGCCCAAGGGCACTACAGTCGGCAGTATCCGTTACATAGGGTTGAATGCTTAGATCTTTAAAACAACGCACCGGATTTTGATGCGGTTTTCTTTAGTAGATAGTATAATACATGCAAAGAATATCAGAGAAACACTGTAATTCATGTATATAGGCAAAACAACGTCAGCTATTAACAATAAAAAAATATATACGCAACAGTCATCTTAGGCAAATCGCGGTAAACGAAAACACATCTAAAAAATTTAAGTAGAAAAATCTACTAAATTAACCGGCATTATAGTCACTGACACGCAGTCCCTGAGGATCAATGTAGCAGTCCGCGCTAACCGCAGGTCGTGAGCGCCTCGCGCCGTCGATTCGCATCCGACAACTTTGTTTTTGCACCTCAACTTGAGATTTTTGCGCCTAAGGCTTGTGGTACACGAACATTTTTTTATTGACAGATTTTGATATACTGTCAACATTTTATGCAGTGGCGTGCACACCATATTGGAAAAAAGACACTGGCCTACCTTAGTTTGGTTACCCGATTTTTTTGCTGTACTCACGACATAGGCTAACGAAGGTTCTGTGATTTATATGTGAGTAGATAAGTAGGTATCTATGTATTGTAAAGACAAGTTACCTATACATAGATGTCAATCCTTGGGGATTACTGCTTATCTTATCGTAAAAGCCAGTGCACGTCACTGATTTCATGTTACTACTACAACTACTACACTAGCTATTTAAACGGTGAACAATGTTTCCGTTGTTCTGCCTTATTAAAATAGCGACGAAATATGTGGGACGGGGTAATTTAGAGTTAGGAAGATGAATACCTACTTTATGTCCAGCAGTGGACAAGTATGGGCTGATGATGATGATGATAATACCTACTTTACGACCTATTCAAACCGGTTTCGTCGACGTTGTCCTGTTGTGAATACTATTTATTTATTTATTTAATACTTTGTTTTTTTGCCTTAGGAAGTCGCCTTTGTACCTCGTTTATTGGATAAAATACACCATTTACCTGGACTTCCGCGAATAATTCAAGACCAAAAATAGCCAAATCTGTCCAGTCGTTCTCTAGTTTTAGCCAGACTAACGAACAGCAATTCATTTTTATATATAAGATTAAATATTAAGCTATGTTTTTTTTTCTCACTATGCACAAGCGTTTGACCACCATCCTGTCTGATGTTAAGCAGCGATGTGGTCTAACGATGGAGTACACTTGTTCATTAGGTACCCATTCACTCGCGACTTGAAGACCTTCAGATTGTACTGCGCAGGACACACATACTCAGGCAAGTCGTTCCACATCCGACCCCATAAAGAATTATGTGCACGACTTTATATATTTCTAATATAAAACCACACTTCAGAATAACCCAAATAAAAAAATAATATGCCTAAAAAAAATCCGAGCTTGGCAAAAAATAAAAAAAAAACTTTTTTCTCAACTTTATTCTTTAATCCGCCCAAGGGCAGTACAGTCGGCAGTATCCGTTTCATGTTCCTATACCACTGCGTCTACCGTAATCCCTAATCCTGACTGTAATGGCCTTCAGTTGGAAATACATTTTGTGCAATTTCATGTACAGTCAAGTTCATAAACATCTCAACAAACTGTCGAAAGTTCGCACACACAGACGGGAATTACGCAAGTCGTGGATCACGTGACACTGGTCTTTATAATATTTATGGAGTCGACTGTACCTGACTGGCAAATGGTCGGGTAGCAGATCAAAGCCCGTTGGAGTTTCACTGTGAGGGTATTTTTACAACCCCGACGGCGTCCTCGCGTTTTGTTTCGGACCACTGAAATAGACTTCTGAAAGATTAAGTAGGTATTTTATTACACTTTTATGGTAACATTGGATTTTGCCAATGGGAGTAACTGGGCTTAGATATACTTATCTATTGTTGTTATATGAAATGCATACACTGTATATTACACACATCAAAAGTGTCTGTGTGGACTGGCTACGTCGTTTTTCCAATATACATTATTAACAGTGTTTCGAAGCTATTATATGTAAGTTTAAACTCTTAAAAGTCACGCTCTCTGTGAATCAAACCGTAACACCACTGCGATCGCCTACCCGCATGCCGCGGCGGCGATTATTGGAATTTCCCCCAATTTATCCCCCATTGGGGAAGGCCCTCGTCTACATAAACAATTTCACAACAACAAAAAATCTTTAACTAGCTTATAACTAAAATTAACAGTCTTCTTAAAATCACCTGTGAAGAATTCTTCCATACAGTAATAGCATTTTTTAAAAGCAATATGTACCTTAATGTACGGGAGTGAAAGTTGGGTATGGCAGAAGAAGCATAAAAGTAAAGTCAATGCCGTAGAAATGCGGTCATTGCGGAGCATGAAACAGAAGACAGGATAAGGAATAGTGTGATAAGGGAAAGTTGCGGTTTGAAGGAAGACTGGTCACTACGACCAAGATTGAAAAGGGCATGCTTCGGTGGTTTGGGCATATGGAGAGAATGGATGAAAGTCGATTGACGAAAGAGATTTATATGGGTGATGTACTGGGCCGGGTGAGTAGAGGTCGCCCCAGAAGGACATATAAAGACCAGATTGGTGATGTCCTGACCGAAGGTGGCGTGAAAAGTACTCGAAACCGGAGGTCATGTATGAAAAGATGTATGAATGTAGATGAAGCGAAAGGGGTATGTCAGGACCGTGACAAATGGAGATCTGTAGTATCTGCCTACCCCTCTGGGAGACAGGCGTGAAGTGTATGTATGTATGTAAGTATGCAATGTGGTTAATTTTCTTCTGAACATTTTCGGTTCCAGTGTTTTCAAAGACTTCGGAATTTAGCACAACAAGTCTTCACATACCTACCTCAAACTACTACAACGAGTAGAATGCCCGTAGTAAATCCATATATAGGAACTGAAGGCATTGTTGAAAGTCAAGTGCACGGAAACATCAATATCCATTACTTGTTAGGGAGTTCGGTACCTTCAGGTGGTTGCCGGAGGTCGGGGCGGCGGTCGATAGCGCGGGTCAGCGATTTATTCATTGGAAGGGAAATATTTGTTCCGAGCCGAGAAACAGTGGGTATGAAGTTATTTACTCTGTAACCGATAGAAAGTTCTAGATGTGTCTACGTATCCACGTAGGTGAACTTCACTTCACACTATACACCTTTTAGTTGTAGTGCGGAGCATGAAAGGCGTGACATTGAATGACAGAATAAGGAATAGTGTGATAAGAGAAAGTTGCGGTTTGAAAGAAGATGTAGTGACTAATATTGAAAAGGGCATGCTTCGGTGGTTTGGGCATATGGAGAGAATGGAGGAAAGTCGATTAACGAAAGAGATTTATATGGGTGATGTAATGGGCCGGGTGAGTAGAGGTCACCCCAGAAGGACATACATTGCCCAGATTGGTGATGTCTTCGCGGAAGGTGGCGTGAAAAGTACTCGAAACCGGAGGTCATGTATGAAAAGATGTATGAATGTAGATGAAGCGAAAGGGCCGGGTATGTCAGGACCGTGACAAATGGAGATCTGTAGTCTCTGCCTACCCCTCTGGGAGACAGGCGTGAAGTGTATGTATGTAAACCTTTTAGTTCTAAAGCGGGGTAGCACAGGCACTTGCTAAGCAAATACCCTCGGTTCACCAAGCGTGTTTAACACATTGTGACAGGGGGTGAGCCCATCGCCGTTATAGGGTTCACACACCTTGTGGTGTGCGGGTTTCATCACGATGTTGTCATCCATCGTACGAGAGTTGCGTTGCGTATATAGGTTCTGAAAAAGAGTCCCATTGGTATACGTTCAGTAGCCGGACTTAAACCCGCGAGCTCTCGTTTGCAAGTCAAGTACCCGACCACATACGCTCCCTAGGTGTACTGTTAGTGAAAAATGTTACTGGTAGTGCTTGTCACGTTTGTTTTTTAATTTCCCATCTCTTTCTGAGTAGTAGAGTTGATATGCTAGTGTCTCTTTTCCACACCACATATTTTTTTTAAGCGTATTCCTAAATCCTGGCGTAAATAAAACGGCGTCATAGTTTTGACGGTCAATTAATTCAAAATGTATGGGCGCCCGAAACACCGTGCGACGCACTGTGTGTTCCCATATGAGGTTTGACCATCGTAGGTGTATGAGTAACCCTTGAGCCGAGTTAGAGGGCTACAGTCAGACTGAAAGTCCATTTGTAAAATACTTACTTACTTAGGTCCTAGCATACCCGAGGGGTTCATAGGGCCTTGCAGATATCTCTCCATGTCCCTCTATCCAGCGCTGCCGTCTTTGCGGCACTCCAGTCAATGCCCGTCGCCCTGAGCTCGGAGTCCACGGAGCGCCGTCACGTGTGCGCTGGTCTTCCTCGTCTCCGCTTCCCACTAGGGCGCCAGTCGAGAGCCACAACCGCCGGATCGTTCTCGCCTCTTCGGAGCGCGTGGCCAATCCATCTCCATTTGCGCAGAGCGATTTCTTCGCCTATCGCCTATCATTTGTAAAATGTGCAGGAATAAAAGACTGGAGTCGCATAGCATTGATATACTCATACATATGTAGTCCCGTTTAGAAAACTTCAAGTACTAATAAATTACATATAGATGTAAACTACTTGTGGCTAGTAAATTCTAAACCGAAGCCAACGGAAAATGCCACAGAAAAAAATCACAAGCGATTTATTGCCAATTAACAAGCTATTTTTTTTCATTCACTCTCAAATAGTCCGGTCAATTTAGACCAAAAAATTAGAGTGAAGTTACATAAAGTCCCAACAAGCTGAATTTCAGTGAAATTGTTCAAAACATAATTATAAACAACTAGCGACCCTTTTCCTCTTTATAATATAAGTATAGATGTCCAGAAGTTCCCCATCGTTCCCGTGTATAGTAAATTTTTTTAAATCCATTTTTTAGGACTAAAAACCGACACATAAATAATGTAATAAATAACAAAAATAGCTATAAAAAAAATAATGTGTCAAAAACAAAGTTAAAAAGCTCTGAAAAGTATACATAAAACGGCTCCGATACACTAATATTGAGTTAAACGGCGCGAGTTATCGAGATATCATTCAGATTATACCTACACAATATTTGACTCACGTTTTTCATTTCTACGAAAAGTTAATTTTAAAATGAGAACGTTATTTTTTTTTTGCAACCCAAACCGACGAATACCTACACAGAGGTTCGCTGCAAAACAGCATTTTTAAAACGGCCAGCATTCATTGTGCGAGCGAGAGGGAACACGTATATTGATGGGTCTCGTTTTAACGCGACATCAGCGCCGCGGCGGGACGCTGTGGCATTTGTCTGTCTAACGCCGCAATATATTGTGCAATATAGTATAGTTTTGGAGATCTGAGAAATGGGCAGAGTTTTGGACTTTGATTTTGTGTTCCGACAGTTCCCTATGAACGGATGCGGTCAGGGGGTAATAGAGCGTTTGTTAGTGACTAAGATGTATGTGGTAAGCGTTGATTCATTAGCTTTTGAACGGTTTGCAATTTCGTAGTTCTGTCTCACTCAAGTTCTAAGTCGTCAGAGAAGGATAGAAACAAAATGACTGGCTGTCAAGTATTCTCTAAAAAGTAATGGACCGTAATAATATTATAGAGAAGGAAAAATCCCTTGTAAAGCGGTCAAAGGCAAATTGCTTATTTTCCATTCCCTTTGAACGTGAGCAATAGACCATTATGAAAATTGATACTGAGATGTCATCCTTCACTTACGTAATTAATACAAAATGTAACTACCTTAGAAAGGATATTCATAATGTTTTCGATTTCTGACTATGATTGACAGATTGTATCATCACATTGGGGAATTTTCTTTGACGTTTTTCTGACAGATTTTCTGGCGGAGAACTGTCAATTAAACTGTCATTACTGTCAAACTTTGTTTGGAAAGTTTGACAGTAATGACAGTTCTCCAAACCAACTCAAAACGTCAAAGAAAATTCCCCATTCGCGTACTGTAATTCTCGAATCATCAATATTACACTCAGGCTGGTATTCATAGTCGTAATAAGTAATTGATCTAAGTCTTAGAACTGTCAAAATGCATTGTAATCTCAGTCTCAGCAAATGAATGAATGAATGAATGCGTTTATTTCCATAAAGTTATACATACAGTATATAAATACAGTACATTGGTCTCAGATTAGGTAAGTATGTTATACAAAATTAAAATTCATACGATACCTGAACTAGGCAGCGCCTGTATCTCAGGTAAGGGCTCTTCTTATGTACATAATATCCATAAATATACTATACAATATAAAAACAAAGCTACTATTATACTATACAATAAATAAAGCTGAGAAACAGTCTCGTGAGAGTTAGGCTGATATTCAGAGTCGTTGATTCTGAGTTTTCTCTAGAGCGTCTCATCTGAGCGCAAACTCGGATCTCACTGAATAATCTCATGCGTCTTGTAATCAGAGTATTTTTTGTAAGTTTTTTCAGCTGAGCTTGATCTTACTGAGCTGAGTAATATATTGATGTCAATAATATATAAATCCATGCTACGACTGACAATCACTTATCCATTACTGTCAGTTCTCCAATCCTTTTCTTTTTTGGCAATATGGACCTACAGTTACAAGTTGTTATCTCATGAATAAACCTAAATTTCCAGTCCCCATGATCGGATCCTACGACTGACCAAGAGAAAAGGCAGCTGCATTACTACACAGAATGGGATTCCAGCATCAGCACAGGATGTCAAAAGAGTCATAATTTGAGAAAAATCGAATGAAAAAAAAATGAAAAAAAAAACACTATCCGATTCCTCGAATCAATGGCGTTTGATGAACCAATTACCACTGGCCACTTAAAAATCCACACACAGGATTAAAGAAGAATAAAACCAGCAGTATTACATCGCCGGCCGTAAACCGTGGCCGCAGCTCGCTATCAAGCTATGAAGCTATGTCATATCGAGGCTTGCATGCTAATGAATTTGTCTACCACCGGCTTACGTAAACCGCTGGGCGAATCTTTGATTGGGGTTTCGGGTTCCGTATGTTTTTAGGGGAATTGGCATGATGAATATGTCCAGTCAGGTATACATACGGCCATTAAGCTGTTTTTTGTATTAGTACCTGCTAAGTTATGTTAATGTTAACTATTTAAATGTAAGCCTAGAATTTTTTAAGACAGACAGATGCTGCACAGTGGGTGCGAGAAGACGAAAAAAGATCACAGTGGCGTGTAATTGGAGAGGCCTATGTTCAGATATGATATGATGATGACAATGGTCTACTCAGTTATATTAATGTTAATCACTTAAATGTAACCCTAAGGTATGGATGGACTGTGTGAAAAATGACATGTGCGTGAAAGGTGTAACTGCAGAGATGACGAATGATAGAGATGAATGCCGAAAAGAAACGTGTTGCCGACACCACCTAGTGTGGGATAAGGACGGGAAAATGATGATGATTTTATGACTTAAATGTAACCCTTGACATTTTGAAAAGATGCCAGTTTCTTCCCAGTTAGTAATCATTGGGAGAGGCCCACATCCAGCAGTGGACGTTATGTGACTAATGATGATGCCACAGAACCTTTCACAACAGTACCCTAAAAAAACTTTCCAGTTATTCTTTCTCCCAACTGAACTGACCACATCCCTCGTGAATATTCATTTATTGACAGATATGTATTCTAAAACCGACGCCAGCTAAATTGAAAGACTTTGTCACGCATCCCCGCAGATATGCTATTTGCTCAATGTAAATAGTGTTGGGTGTTGAAATCTGGAACAATCCGCAATTTTGTTGCGGGATTTTTTCTAGTAAACGCTTCTGTGTTGCTCTGTAGAGACAGTTGTCGAGTGGCGGTTTGTTTTGAAATGTTGCCGTTTTGAATTTTATTTTTAACCGACAAAAAAATATGGAGGAGCTTTTCAATTCGACGTCCACTGCTGAACGAGGGACTCCCCCAGTGTATCCTTTGGGAGGAAAAGCCAGTGATCGCCACGCTTGGCAGGCGGGTTGGCGATCGCAGTGGTGTTTGTTGTGAGCGCTGTTACTCGTCCTCTGGAGTTCCCTCGTTCGCCTCTTACGACCCCCATGATGGGAAATATTGGGCTGGGGTGGTGACACATGTATTCTATTCACCGTCACCATACCGCTATTTGACTGTAATCAGTGGCGTGCACTGGCTTTTATGACAAGGTAGGCAGTATTCCCGAAGGATTGACACCTATGTATAGATAAATTGTCTTTATGAATTATAGGTGCCTACCTATCTACTCACCCACAAATACAGGACCTTCGATTAGCCTATGTCTTGAGTACAACAAAAAAACATCTATCGATAACTCTATTGTTAGGTCGGGAAGCCAAAATACTAAGGTAGGCAGAGTCTTTTTGCCTATATGGTGTGCATACTGGCTGTAATATTTCAAACTTTTGGGAGATATTATTTGGATGATTCTTTGTTTTTGTTTTTTTGTTAGCATGTGCTTCCCTTTTCTTCCGTTCCGACATTGGAACCCATGAGAAAACCACAAAAGTCTTCATATTTGACTTGTTGCAGTAGCTTTTCTTAAAAACTATTATTTTTACAATTCTCCATCCATGAATGAAACTCTTGTGAAATGAAGTGTGTGTTTTATTTGCTGCAATAAAATTACAAAAAGTGCTTTTAAGACACAGCACATAATCCTAACACTTTCAATGATACTCCCAGACAGACGTAATAACAATAAAAAAATCTATTAAATATGACGCGTCTTGGGTCAGTTATTCATTTACATTATGATTTTAGAGTGGATTCGATTGTTGTACAACATTTTGTGATAAAAGTTCAATATAATGTGAACATTTTTATTTTAATATGATTTCAGTGCACTCTTAAAAAAAATGATTTAGCATCTATCTGTCTAATATATAAAATTCCATGTCACAATGTTAATTACCGTTACTCCTCCGAAACGGTTTTACCAATTTTCACCAAATTTTATATGCGTAATCAGTAGGTCTGAGAACCTCCTACTATCTATTTTTGATGCATCTACTAGTTGTATTTCGCCCAATACACGGGGTACAAAGGCAACTTATTATGGCAAAACAATTATGGCAAAACAAATGTTTGCCGTATACATATATAAAATCAATGCCACTTTTCATTGTAATGTTACCTATAACTCCGGAACGGGTGATCCGATTTCGCCAATTCTTCCTTTGTTATGCTTATTAATGACAGCAGAAGGTTCTTATGAAAGAAAAAAATGACATCCACTGCTGGGCACAGGACACCCTGGATATAGTTAAGGCAGGACAACGTTTGTCGAGTCCACTAGTGAAATATAAAAATCAATGCCACTTTTCATTGTAGTGTTATAACGTTTTTAACAGGGGGTGAGCCCATCGCGTGACAGGGTGTAAGACCATGGAACAGTGAAGTGTATCTGAGGTATGTATGATTACTTTTAGATTCTTGTTTCTGACATACCGTATAACCACATTATATCTTTAACATCCGCATAACACTGTTATTCGTAAGTCGGTTGGGGTTTAAAGTTTCCAGCCCATCGCATCGCCCATTCTTTCCATGTGGATTGGAAAAAAAAGCACCAGTTATTTTAGCGATTGCATTTTATTTCCAAGACCAAAATTCTCAAAGGAAAATCAATGCTTAAAATTTCCAGCTAGAGGCCCCATCGTCTCGTTTTGACTCCATAGCCCATTATTTCCATGTGGATTGGAAAGAAATCACCTGTTATTTTAGCGGTTGAATTTGCTCTTCAAGAACTATGTTCTGAAAGGAAAGTCTATACCTAAAATTTCCAGCTTAAGGCACCTCCGTCTCATTTTGACACTTGCCATTAGAGTTAGACAAAACATTTTTTTTTATTTTTTTTTATTTGGATTCACAAACAACAATACAAATGAATAAAACTTACAAAAACTATAAACTAAATAACAATTTGAGTATATGTATTGTCAACACCATGAACCGCTAATTAGTTAATTATTCTACTTACTTAAACAGTACTTATTCCACGTTTCAGAATACGAGCCTAAAAATGTATTTCGCAATTGAAAAGACTAATCAGCTACATCAATTTCTGTATTTCTCATTTTACACTGACCTTTTTCGTTAAAACATTAACAAGCAGAACTCATCAAACTACAGAATTTCCGGTTCCGCCGGAAGGCTTTTTCGAAATTTGTTACGCAGGTGTTCTCAGCTCAACTGGCTAAACAATTCTGCTTTCACCACACATTTTCAAAAGGCTCCCGTCACAAATGATAATGTACCCAAACCGTTTGTGCACAAGGTGCATAATGGATTGGGTTACGATATGGCGAATGTAGTGCTTTCAACAGTTTGGACTAAATCGGATTATTTGATAGTTTCGTCAACATATTTTACCCGAAGGGTCTCGAGGAACTTCGCTACAGTGATGGAGAATCTACATTTTTGCGTGTATCCTTTTTTTATTACGGGAACATCTGCTCCATACTACTACAACTATGTACACTAAAAAACAGTGTAGCACTTGTTTTTTTTTTTAAGTTTTTGGGTTATCGGTATTTTTATAGACAAAAGATTTGAATCGTCTCTATATCGATAAGTCTTTGTTTCTTTTTATAGGTTAAAGGTATTTCAATAAACAAACTAGTGGACTCGACAGGCGTTGTCCTGTCTTAACTGATAATATGAATATAAAATTGGTATAACCTTTAGGGTGGCCTGTGCCCAGCAGTGGATGACACGAAACTATCCTATCTCTCAAATTGGACGAAATTACATATAAATGCCAAATTTTGTGAATATCGGTAGCCTTGGTGAAGAGTTCATTGGGAACAAACATCATGACACTGGATTTTTATATATTAAGATTATCAGATAGCAATAATCATCCTGGCGATTCGCACTATGAAAGTAGACGCAAATCGTTTGGTTCACGTAAATTGTATATCCACCTGGATGACGTTTTTCCGTTCTCATGGCTGTCGTATTGTAAAAGCGCGATGGGAGTATTAGGCTATGTAACTCCGTAGCACACTCCGATATGCACCCGATAGAAGACAGATAGGCAACCTTGCGGCGATGCTCTAGGCTGACTGTTATACAATAGAACTATAAAAGCAAACGCTGAGCACTGTCAGCTATTATTTAATTGTCTGGGTTATTCGTATTTTCATTCTCACACTCAGGTCCGTCATCCCCAAAAGGGGGTAGACAGACCCTTGGCATCACAAGGACTCTTCAGGCACATTTAGCATAATAAGGAGTGAAGAATATCAATATGTACATTAAGTTCATAGCCTGAACAAAACAAAATTTCTAGATCGGTTTCTACGACATGTTAGGAAATAAAAAGTTGTGTGATTTTACGAAACCACGGTAAAAGTGAAACTACGTACTCCGCGGCCGACCGTCACGCGACATGCAACACACAGACGAAAAAGTTTGAGACGATGTAATAAAAGTTTCACTTTAAAATTACAGCTGATGCATTCTATTTATGAAAAAAGACAGAAGGTGTCCGACATTCCTTTAATTTATCTAACATACTTAATGCGAACTCAGAGTGCGTTTTTCAACTTCTGTTGTATCTTCAACAACTGTCTAAAAAGTTAAAAAAAATAACTTAGAACAAACAGGAGAACGGCAAAACGCCGTCTATAAAAAAAAATACATTTCACGCCTTTAATCCCAAAGAGGGGTCGACCGTCTATGCCAAGTGAATATACCATTTACGCGAACCAAACGGATTGCGTCTACAGTACAGGATATGGAATGACTTGCCAGGATCTGTGTTTCCTACGCAGTATAATCTGGAGGTCTTCAAGTCACAGGTACCTAATGAACAAGTGTCGTACATCGTATACCACATCCCTGCTTAACATCAGGCAGCATGGTGGTCAAACACTTGTTATTTTTGTTTAAAAAAAACTAAAGAAAAACGAACCTCAGACCAATACCAACGACTATTAAAAGTTTCACTGGATTTATCCGGTATGCCATTATCATACCTGATTTCCTTATTATGAAACATCTTCTTTCCGACAAAAAGAGGATCATAAAATTCAGTTCATATACGAAGAAGTTATGTGCGAATAAACAAAAAACAAAAATTACACATGTACGGTCGAACTTAGAGACTTCATTTGTTCATCAAGTCACGTAAAAAGTGTTTGACAGTTCTTAAATGTTTCTAAGAGTACTATCCATAATGTAAACTCAGAGTTTGGGCAAGTATAACGTTAGCCGTGTGGTAACGGCGAATAGAATACATGTGTCACCACCCCAGCCCAACTTTTCCCGTCATGGGGGTCGTAAGAGGCGACCGAGGGAACTCTCCAGAGAACGGGCAGCAGCGCTCTCTGTGAGTTAAACCACAACACCACTGCGATCGCCAACCCGCCTGCCAAGCGTGGCGATTACTGGCATTTCACCCCAAATGACGGATCTCATTGGGGGAGGCCCTCGTCCAGCAGTGGACGTTATGTGGCTGATGATGATGAACGTTCTATTGTATTTCAACAATAACTATCGAAAAAAATGTTTTAAAAAAATCCATCTCCATCCTTGTGTCACGAAATTCCAGCGCAATCCGGGAGAAGTTTTATAGAGACCATAAAGTCTCATAAACGTATAATAAAACAAAGTTGAGCTTCAGCTACGTCGCACGTTTGATTGAATTGCTATTTTTATTACTGAAATGTTTAGACTTTTTTTTTGTACTTAATGATAGTTCTAACGTACTTAGTAATTTTGTTTTTTATGGCGTTTGGATGAATTCTAAACTATTATCTTCAAGCTAAGTTTACAACGTAGAACTTGAGAATTCACTTGTAAGAGGAATAGAGCATGCATCATTTTTATATCTGTAGAAATTCCCTTTTTTTTTTTGCTTTAGTACTTTTTCTATTTTTAACCACCTTTAAAAAGGAGGAGGTACTCAATTCGTCTGTATTTTTTTATGTTTGTTACCTCAGTACTTTCGCCTGGGTGATCCGATTTGGATGTTTTTTTTTATATTTGAAAGCTTGTGGTTCCCGTTTGGTTCCATATAAATTTGGTTTAGTTCCGACAATGGCATCCATGAGAGCAACCTCATATATGTAAAATTTTACTGGTTGAAGTCGGTTCTTTAAGTTATTTAACATATTTTGACCTGTTCATTAATTTCAAGTAAAAGCTCAAGGCTACCAGCACTTAAAGCCTAAAAGTGGCGTGTGTGAAACTGTGTTCAAATAAACATCTGTGGTTCAATGGGCGGCCCACTTCACCAGTTTCGAGACCCGAATGAACAAAGCGTCTCTTTTTAAAGAAACGCTCACTCATAATATGTTAAAAGTTTAAATTAACCAAAGATAAGCATTCTTGCCTTCATTGTGTGTTCGACGTTTCAACATAGTTAGGAATTTAAAGGCGTGAAATGTAAGTGTTCACAATATACGTATATATTGATTAATTTATCAGAGAAGTATATCGACCAATAGTACTAAATTATATGTACATACATCCACTCCTCCGCCACTGTCCAATTATTCACAAGCGCAAACGCAAACATTTTTTCTATAAAAATCCGTTGGGTGATTGAATACAAGTATTTCATACGAACGCTACATTCATCAAAAATTAATGATATAGACTAGAATAGAAAGTGACGGTTCTATAGTGACTACATGGTTGAATAAAAAAAAAAACGATATTCCAATTTATATTTATTCAGGTCTTCTTGGTTCAGGGAACTGAACCAAATTGAAATGAACCCACCCGGATAAGCTATTCTGAAATAGCTATTCTGATTCTAAGCTATTCTGAAAAAAAAAAAAAAAAAAAAATACACTTCACGCCTTTTAATCCCAAAGTGGGGTAGGTAGAGGCACTTGCTAAAGCAAATGCCTACGGTTCACCAAGCGTATTTAACCCAACATGACAGGGGGTTCCCATCGCCGTTATAGGGTTCACACACCTTGTGGTGTACGGGTTTCATCACGATGTTGTCCTTCACCGTGCCAGCATTGCGTTGCGTACATAGGCTCCCATTGGTACACGTCCAGTAGCCGACTCAAACCCGCGACCTCTCGGTTACAAGTCAAGGATCCGACCAACTAGACCACAGACGCTAAGCTAAGCTATTCTGATCCTTTTTCATTTGAAACCTGGTTTGTAATGGGGAATTTTCAGGGCACTTGTTTCTCTTAATTATGACAGATGGCGCGAACTGTTTCAGGGGGGATAAATGTCAACGAAATGACTAACTTCAAGCAGTTAGTATTAAAGGTGACAGAATTTTTTTTTATTGTTTAATTACATGTTACAAAAGTGTCTAAAGTTTAAATACCTTCCCAAATGATAAAAAAGGTACTGATATATAACTGACAGAAGTCATCCTGGATACCTACTGGCGACATCTAGATAACAAATTTGTTGAGTTTGAAAATTCCCCATTCTTGCGATCTCACTTCAAATTGGTACATTGTTGGTGGTTGGTGGTTGCTAGTACACTTTCGACAATGGCATCCATGAGAATACCATAGAAGTGTTAAATATTGGCTTGAAGTAGGTTCTATTTTATTTTAGGATATTTGGAATAGGTTAAAATATTTGCCTCGGATCATCTATAACAATATTGAATCTATTTTCCCAGTTTACGACGGCCACAATTGATAGGGTGCGAGCTCCACTAACGTCCGATAAGGATTATGGTCTCGCCTAAACGACTTTATTTTTCCTCGGGAAACGTTTTTTTTTTACTGGGGGCCTGTCAATATACAATATTGTTATTGGTTTCCAATTTAAATATATTTAGGGCCTTACCAATTATAGCGTTTTTTTATCACTTTGAACAAGCGTTTGACCACCATCCTGCCTCATGTTAAGCAGCGATGTAATCTACCATGGAGCACACTTGTTCATTAGGTACCTATTGCCCCGCGACTTGAAGACCTTCAGACTGTACTGCGCAGGAAACACAGACTCCGGCAAGTCATTCCACATCCTGGCGGTTCAAACCGTTTGGTTCGCTCTGAAATGCACCCGATAGAAGACAGATAGGCTTGTGGCGATGCTCTAGGCTTTGTAGCCGAGCATCAAACAGCTTAGAATCATCTATGAGTCTTCTAGCCGCCTCTCTATTGCTTCCAGAACCTCAAGCTGGTATTTTGCTGATCCATCCCAAAGATGAGAGCAGTATTCCATACAGGATCGAACTTGTGCTTGATACAGTGTGAGCAACTGTTCCGGTGTGAAATACCGTCGCACCTTCGAGAGGATGCCCAGCTTCTTGGCTGTTAGCGTCATACCTAAACGCTCCAACCAATTGGCTACAGGCAGTAGGTTGAATGGGTTCCTTTTTGCTGAGAATAGACACACCTGGGTCTTAAGCGCATTGAACCTGACCAGATTGGCCTCGCCGCAAGATGCGACTTCACTAAGGGGCAGGTTCCACGGCTCAACCAATGGCTCTCTGAATACCCGGATTTGCGGTCCGCTGGCTCGCGCGTCAGATATTCCGTAAGGGTCCGATTTCTACCGCTGACAGGTACTTAGGTGATGAGCTTTTAAGTACTTGTTGTATATGTTTGGGTGTTTCAAGTATGTAAGTATGTATTTAAAAGAGAAAAAAAGGATTTCAGGAAGTATATTTTGTTCGTCCATAACACAAGTGCTTTAGCTAATTAACATGGGATGAAGGCAATGTGTGTGCTGGTGTAAAATATTTATTTATTTATATTTAGTTTAAGTATTAAATGCACCTATCTTACGGACAAAAGAAACGTCACTTGATATACCGTATTGTATATTAAATCACGTAGTCCATAAAAGACTAGTATTAAAATACTTGTAGTAACAGTTAATGTTTGAAGTCGTAAACAAATCCGGTGCAATAGGTACCGAAGCTGTTACTGACACGGTAAAATAATTCTTATGCTAGTTACTCTAAGACGTGGAATCGCTTGCAACTAGAATATTTTCTTACATATTCTATCTCGCGAAGCATTTATTTATCCGAATCGAGGGCCTGGAACTTTTCCTATTACGGTCACTTTCGAGAAGTAATCCGAAGGTGAAAAAACACGGGCCGGAATCTCCCTAAGAAATCTAATTAAAACAACTTCTCTTGTATCGCTTTTTATTTTATTTTTTTTTCATCTAACTAGGTACCTTAACTTTTTTTTTGTCTAGAGCCGTGAAATAAATGCGTGCCGAATCCTATGCCACTTACAAAAGTATCTGTGAGCCAATTGGTCACAAAATTCCGCTGTCGAGACGGTTCTCTTTTTAAAATGTCCGTCGAAAGAGAAACGTTACACCACTTCTGTGCAACTTATTAAGTCCGAAGTCTGAAGAAGATTCTAATTTGCGCGCATTTTTTTTTTGTTTATTCCTTGTTCGTGACAAGCGGAGAAATGCTGGCTGGCTCGAAAAAAAAGTACCTGCGGAAGTGGGTCAGTTGATTTCGTTATTTTATTTTGAAAAGAGAATTATTTGAAGTTGGTACGTTCTATTTATTTGGTAGAACGGACAGTTGAATTTAAAAATAAAAAAACTGTCCAACCCTCGTATCTGTGAATCGGGAATGCATGTGGAGTAACTGTTGATTTTACGTCATGTACAACACGTAGATTTGATCCAAAATATTAGCAATATCAAACTGTACAAAGTTGTTTGGGCTTTATATTTTAGATTTTTAATTTGGTATATTAATTCTAGCCTTCCTTCACAATATCAACCGATATTCTATTGAATATAATATCATGTTTTTTCACGTGTCTTGTTCCAATGACGGCCGCATAAGGTTCATATGTTTTATCTCGTCTGAAACTTATTTACTTGACTAGCACGTTAAGGGCCACATTCTGAAATAATGATCAGTACTCAAGTGTCACTTGAGCATTATTTGCCACTATTACATGAAAATTATTATCAGCCAGGATGGTGGTCAAACGCTTGTACATGGTAATAATACACACTTCACGCCTTTAATCCCAAAGAGGGGTAGGCAGAGGCACTTGCCAAAGCAAGTACCCACGGTTCACCAAGCGTATTTAACCCAACGTGACAGGGGTGAGCCCATCGCCGTTATAGGGTTCACAAGCGTATTTAACCCAACGTGACAGGGGGTGAGCCCATCGCCGTTATAGGGTTCACACACCTTGTGGTGTGCGGGTTTCATCACGATGTTGTCCTTCACCGTACGAGCGTTGCGTTGCGTACATAGGCTCTGAAAAAGAGTCCCATTGGTACACGTCCAGTAGCCGGACTCGAACCCGGGACCTCCCGGTTACAAGTCAAGTGTCCGACCAACTGGACCACAGGCGCTCTTGTTCATGGCGATAAAAAAAAATTGGAGACAAACGTCAGATCTGAGTCAGAGATCTGTTGTGATGTGTGGCGTTAGGCGTCATTATAAAAGACGAAAGTTCGGCTTAGACTAAAGGTTTATTTAATAATTACTTACGTGCTAAATGTGCTTATGATACACTACGCCACACTGTGCTTGCGGGTAATTTCAGTGTTAACAGCTGGAGGCCTAAAGATAAGTCGTTCAGTGCCCGTCTATTCTTGAAACAACGTCTACCAATGCAGTATTAACAGTTGCATGTAGAAGGGAAAAAATGCCACTCGAATCTGCTAATAATTATAAATAAATAAATATTTTACAACAACACTCACATTGCCTTCATCTCATGGTAAGTAGCTAAAGCACTTGTGTTATGGAATGCAGACAATGAACTACTCTTACATTTTTTTCTTTTGAATACATATTTATATAAATGAAACACCCAGACACATCCAACAAGTACTTAAAAGCTCATCACCTAAATAGCTGTCAGCGGTGGGAATCGAACTCACTACCTTACGGAATAAAGGCAGACATGCTGACAACTGCACTACACCAACGGGCCCGTCAAAGCTAATATATACTCTGAAAAAGAGTCCCATTGGTACACGTCCAGTAGCCGGACTCGAACCCGCGACCTCCCGATTGCAAGTCGAGTATCCAACCAACTGGATCACAGACTCTCTTAATGCTAATGTTTCTATAAAAGAAAGGGAAATATCCTTAGTCATTTTTGTCTCTGTTAATGTTGGAGCTTTATTTTGTCGTCCTATTTTAATCCGAAATGTCATACAAATAAGAGATCATTCATCATCTGAAGAAGTACTCAGAACACAATACGTCACGATGAATGACTCAAGTAACCACTGAAGAAGCACTTCTTATCACAAATCGCGGGTAGACGCCGAAAAAAGAAACGAGTCCGAATTAATTAATATTGCCTTTTGTATCTTTTGCAGAACAATAAGAATTGTTAATAAGTGCTATTCTTTGTTTTTCGCTTTCCTTTAATATTAAGGTCGGGGGTTAATTACGGTTCTTGTAATTCGATTTTGTTATTTGATTAGCCTGAATAAATTGTGAGCAGGCTTTGGGTAGGAGCTTTGTTATCATAGTTATTTGAAGTGGCGTGCACACCATATAGGCAAAAAGACACTTAGTACTACTATTAGTATTTTGCTAACTACCTTAGTATTTTGGCTACCCGACCTAATAATAGAGGCTAACGAAGGTCCTGTATTTTGTGGGTGAGTTGATAGGTAGGTGTTTCTTCAATACAAGTTACCTATACATAGGTGTCAATCCTTGGGGATTACTGCCTACCTTGTCGTAAAAGCCAGTGCACGCCACTGGTTATTTGCCATATGAATAGAAAGTTACACACATGTTTAATGTTAATGTTGGTTTAGTACTATTTGTAGAAGTAGTGAAATTAATTTTCTGCACTTATTAAAAAATGAATGTAGATGAAGCGAAAAGGGAAATGTCAGAACCGTGACTAATGGATCTCTGTAATTTCTGCGTACGCCTCTGAGAGACAGGCGAGAAGCATATGTATAAATAAATAATAAATAAATATTTTGCAACAACACATACATTTTCTTCATCCCATGTTAAGTACCTAAAGCATTTGTGTTATGGAATTCGGACAACGCAATTTACTTCCTTATTTTTTTTTCTTTTAAAATACATAATTATATAAATAAAACACACAGACACATCTAACAACTAGCTCATCTTCAAGTACCTGTCAGCGGTGGGAATCGAACCCATGACCTTACGGAATAGAGGCAGATATGCTGAGCACTACACCAACGGGCCCGTATGTATAATTAACCTATTAAAATTGTACCTTATTATTTTAAGACAAGAAGTCAATGTCTGAAGTACTTTGAAGGTGACAAAGTAAATTACGACTTTCAAAACGATAGAGATAATATCGTAATCAATCACTATACCACTGAGTTCTGAAATAAAGGAAACAGAGAAGAAACTTGAAAAAAAAAACTTCACGATTATGAGAGAGTCTGACCTTTCCTTCGGCTACGATTAATTATTTCGTTTCAAATAATAATGAACTTTCACTTTTAAGAAAAAGGAAAAACATTACGTTCTTGCTGATCATTTCAAAACTATTGTTTAAACAACAACCGTGGTACAGAGCCCTCGACGAATGGGCGTCGATGAAATGAAATAAACCGCATGAAAAGTCATATCATGACGTAATGAAAAATGGAACTGTTAATAAAATACACTATGCAAAAAAAGATGTTACCAAAATGTAAAATAAGCATAGCGCTTTTGACGTTATTGTTTTCGGGAAATATGAATTTATTTGCTGGTATGTTGCGAAAGCGAGATGGAATGACTCTGTTGTTTCCACAACGTTTTATACAGAATATAATCATCATCAGTCACATGACGTCTACTGCTGGACGTGGGCCTCCTTCAATGGTGTCCATAATCATTTGGGGGGAAATTTCAATAATCGCCACGCTTGGCAGGCAGATTGGCGATCGTAGTGATGTCGTGGTATATGATGTGGTGTGGAGAGTTCCTTTGGTCGCATCTTACGATCCCCACGACGGTAAAAGTTGGGCTGGGGTGGTGACACATATATTCTATTCGCTGTCGCCACATGGCTAGGATAGGATAGTATACGTATTTTCCGCCTATTCTAGGTTGCCCAACCCACATTCTAGAGCTAAGGGTTTCATGTTGTTACGCTGATTTGGCATATGCTATTATTACTCAAGATCAGACCCAACGAATCTTTAGAGGGAACCGCATAGAAGAGCGTATCTGGCGCATCGGGTAGACCGGGAAGCACCCATTGGTATATACTCCCTCTCTTGTCAAACCGGTGCCAAGGCAACATAGAGGTCACTCCGTGCTTCCTTCTTGAGGTCAGCCTAGACGCCAGAGAATCGTGCCCTGATACCCTTGCTCCCATGCAGCATGGGATAGGAAGAGTAGCGCATCACAATACTGACACTATTTTTCTCCTGTGGTCGACCATACCTCCATCTCGTGACCACTCCACGATGCTGACAGTGCGCTCCGGGTTTGTCTCATTTGTTGCACATAAGGTGTTTCTCTTCCCCACATATCCTAGAGAAAGAAAAGGACGTAACGTAGAAATGTAAATCAATAACGTCATGTTCTATTGAAAAAAAGGACTTGCCGCTAGGACGTGGAACGACTTGCCGGAGTCTGTGTTTCCTGCGCAGGACAGTCTGAAGGTCTTCAAGTCACGGGTGAATAGGTACCTAATGAACAAGTGTGCTCCATCGTAGACCACATCGCTGCTTAACATCAGGCAGGATGGTGGTCAAACGCTTGTTCTTAGTGATTAAAAAAACTTGCCAACCTCTCCATCCCCGAGCTCGAATGCAAGCAAGGGACAGCCATCCCTCTTTACTCGACCAGTATTTTGGCCGCCCTATATATTATTTGACATTGCGGGGTTACGCGACCATCAGGATGCTGAGCTCTACCGCCACGGCAAAGCATGAACCCATAGACGAGGATATACACTGATATACTTTGACATCCTGCCTATATTACTACTAACTGATATTTGAAAGTACCTAGAGTGAAAAAAAATATACATAGCGCCTTTTAATCCCAAAGCGGGGTAAGCAACGGCACTTTATAAGCAAAAAACAGTCTAAGAATTTAAAGAACATTAAGAAAAAATGGAAGCTCAACCTCTGGACGCATTAAAAAGGGATTGAAATTTCATTAAACACGGATGTTTTTTAGTTTCCCTCGAAAGGATTGTTATTACTCTATCCGTCAAAACATTTTCAAGTCACGCATTCCATCTTAACCCGCGGGGCCTAAACACACAATCTTTCTCCTCGATACTATAATATCGGGTATGATTTATGTATGAGCACATAATTTTGAATTATATAATATTTTGTTGCAAACTACCTCTATATTAGGGGACTAGGCGGCTGACGAAAATATTTACTGACGTCCACTGCTGGACATAAGCCTGCCGAAGGCGCACCAGGACGATCGGTCTTGTGCATCAATGTGGATTCGCCGTTTTTAACGGATCGCTGAACCACGCCGTTGTGTAGGTATAACCAGCCTGTGTTTTCCCATTAGTTGCCGTAATTTCAGGACTTTTAGACCCCGTCGTAGTTAAAGGCTTGAAATTCATTATTTCTCGGGTACTGATGGAAGATCAGCGCTGAGAGTGTTGTGTTAATCCACGTCACTCCCAGCACACGCTGAATCACAGCCCTTTTTCATTTGCCACGTCGAACCGGACAATTTTTACTTATTAATTTCTTTGTTTGTTTTTTTACTTTAATACGCTTGGTGAACCGTGGGTACTTGCTTTAGCAAGTGCCTCTGCCTACCCCTCTTTGGGATTAAAGGCGTGAAGTGCATTTATTTATTTATTTTTATTATCAATTTGCTTTATTTTGTGTCAAATGTGAATAAATAAGTAAATAAATTCGACATGTAGGTACCTTAGCATTGAAAGCTCAAGCGAAGACTTTGGAAACTTCCCACGGGAACAGCAATAATATAGTGGCAAAGCAACTTTGCCGGATCAGCTAGTAGCGATATATATATTGTGATATTAACGCCATCTTACGACCGTCGGCAGCAACCCCCATGATGTAGTTAGCCGACAGTGTACAGTAATTGAGAGCATGGCTGTCCCCGGGGGGCCACGGGAATAATAACATCAAACCCTTTCATACACTGAGATATATTGGATTTGCCCCGTGTCCTGTGTGGATGGTTCGTTATGTTGGTAGAAAAAGATATTATTTTTGCTGTTTTCTATTCGCGCTTATGATATTTATACGGTACAAACCACTTGACAAGGCTCTTATTTTTATGAAATTCTGGATTCGAACGATAATTAATAAGTTTTAATTTCAAAAACGTCTGCAATATCTATATTTCAAAAGTAAATGATTTTGTCCAATGATGTGATTAAATCGATGACCTCACCCCCTGTCACGTTGTGTTAAATACGCTTGGTGAAATATGGGCATTTTACTTAGCCTATCTCGCTTTGGCATCAAAAGGCGTAAAGTTTGTTATGTGAATAAATCAATTCTGTAACTAAATAATCGCTGAAGATCACCACTGCCAAATACAACTTTAATCTAAGAATATTAGCAAAACTCTGGGCTGCATTTGCTAATATAAAAGGACCTTGCGTGTAAAAGGACGGCAAGAAATGGTCTTAGAAACGTTGTTGGGCTCGTCAATATGAATAACTTTTACTATGGCGATATGAAATGAAAAATGAGACAACGTTTCGAAGCGGGCGAAGGGAAGTTCGGGGTCCATGTACGGTCGGCCAAGAAAATGGTCTATCAGTTTCGATGACACTTCCTGTGGCACTAAAACATCAATAAGATAGAGTTAGTATATTGTGACAAGTGAACAATGAACCTTAATGTCTAACGATATTCATATGAGTTTCAACCTTAGGGTGGTAGAGCAGATTCTTGGCCGACTGTACATGCAGCGTACCTAATTGATTGTGTTAACGACTAAAAATAAACCCATAAACTCGAATAAATCTTGGTCCTCTGGATCATGGCGCGAGTTAATCTGTCACGCGCGTTTTATTCTGTTCCTATAGGAATTCCGGCATATAATATTATATTGAACCTCCCCGTGGTAAAAACATTACGATGCTAGCGATCGTTTCACAATAAAAAAATAATTCAACCAATTTTCGTCACAATTACCAGCTCAATAACTCATATTATCCCACACTTGAGAAAGATATCACCAGCAAGTGACGTCTACCTTCTTATTGTCATTCCTCACGTTAACCCAGGACTCGATCCATCCAAGTTTCGAAAGGTCACCGGAACGCCGCCCGCCGCAGCCACGCCACGCCAAATTAGTTGCAGTCACCCTACCCTGGGCGGTGCTCCGCCCGCCCTGGCGCATGATTCTGCTAAATGTTTTTTTTTATTAATTATGATATCGCTAATTTACTGCAACAACGCGATATGTCAAAATGTGACACTGTTGAAATAACAATCTTATCACTATTACTAAGGGTTATTTTCACAATAACAAAAAATTGCCGTTGTTGCGAATCACAAAAGTAAATCATAAAATGAGCGATATCACAAAAGTCTTATTTATCAGAGATAGCGAGTCAATTCTT
>SJJU01009652.1:0-20931 GCA_012932125.1 Conopomorpha cramerella | reverse complement strand
AAAGGTGAAACCAATATCAAGATAATTCTGAATTCGCATTTCTTTGACGTAGAAAACATACTGTAACCTGGCGTACTGAAAATGTACTCTACTCCTTACAGCTTAAAGCTTGACTTCCAACACCAGCATAAACTTTGATTGGACGATATTCCATTGACACAGTGAACTCTACGTCATTACATATAAAGGTTACATTACCGTACCCTGTGACGTCACAATATCTGATACACGCTTCTAAACATTGCATAGGTGTGATAAGTTCAACAAAGGATGTTAAAAGTTAATTGAGAGGGAGCTCTCAAAGCCCTCTCAAAGCTTGTTTGCAGGATGTTCGGGAATCTCATATTTTGATGAGAAAGCAAAGTTTCCAGCTGGTTATAAAACGGAAACTCGGGGGATGCGCAACCTAAGTTCCCTGAATAAAGGAAGCAAGGGTAAACTTGTGCGAGGTGAGCAAAATAAGTGAATTATGAGATGAGGTAAGCATTCTGTTTACTTCCTGCTTCGCTTACACATCATTACAGACGACGGAATTACCAGAAATATCTTCACTTGTACTGATGTTTCAATATTTAATTAACTGAAGGTTGGTATGTAACGTTTTATTCAAGAAATGTCTTACTCTACCATTTTTCATAAAATTCCTATTCGACAATTAGTTAAATGTCTTTTTACTACGTTCTTAGTTTAAATATATACTGCGTTTAAAGGTACCCAGCAATGATCTTAGACACATTATTGAGCTCGTTCATATAAACGATAATTTTTTTATTATGGCGACAAAGCGGGGAAATTAAAGTATTTGTTTTTCACCTCCATACAAAATAGATTTTTTTTTACCACATATTTTGCCATTTCCATGTATGACAATATTATTTTTCATTTCCCAGCATTATGGCCATAGTACAAGTTGTTCATATTGACGAGCTCAAACACGTTTATAAGACCATTACTCAGGGTCCTTTTACACGCAGTATAACTAAAAAAAAAGTTTGTAAATATGTTACTGTGCTGCTCAATTTATCCGACTTTGAATATTCTTTCTTTTCTTTTCTTTGTCCCTTGTGGTGACGGGTCACGCGGCGTAGCCACCTACCACAAATACCCTCACTATTTGTTCATTAAACTTAGCCAGGCTAAAAAGAGGTACTACGTATCCACAAGTTTTATCCACCGCATTAGAGATTATTATGGAAGTGAGTTTATGTACAACCCACTACGTGAAAGCATATAAACAGTAAGCTTTAGGATACGGTTGACCTCAATACCATACATTTATGGAAATACTACAACAATTTTAATGGCACATCGTAAAAATGCTCTCAGGTAAGCTTTGATACCTATACGTTGTGTGAACGCAAATCTAGGTATCCAATATCAGTGCACTATTTCCTGTTTTTTATTAACCTAACTACACCGTAAAGAGGGTATTTTAATTCCACTGCTTAGTGAACTCCACATATCGGATTAGGTATCGTATTAGAAATTCACCTTATGTTGTGCAAATCACCTTATGTTGGCTATTGGAAAATAACTGGTTAGGTTACTAGTAGTAGTAGGTTAAGTAGGAGGATCTGGACCTGTACTTCCCGGGGTATGTCAGTGTAGCGGAGGATCAAATGCTTCGGAGCAGCTAGTTCTATTATTTTAGAAGTTTTTTGCTACGCGTAGCATTTTGTCTACGTGAAGTGTCTGCTACGTGCGTAGTCGCCCAGTTCTTCGTAGCGTAGTCGAATGCTTAGCTTTTTTCAGTTACAGTTTGAAAGAAGATGTAGTGACCACGATTGAAAAGGACAGGCTTCAGTGGTTTGGGCATATGGAGAGAATGGATAAAAGTCGATGGACGAAAGAGATGTATATGGGTGTAATAGGCCGGATGAGTAGAAGTCGCCACCTAAGGACATACATCGACCAGATTGGTGATGTCCTGGAGGAAGGTGACGTACTCGAAACCGGAGGTCATGTATGAAAAGATGTAGAAATGTAGATGAAGTTAAAGTCGTACGTCGGACCATGACAAATGGAGATCAGTAGTCTCTGCATACCCCTCTGGGAGACAGGCGTGAAGTGTGTGTATGTATGTTGTTCATCCGTCGTCTTTCGCGGGTATATTTCAAATATCTGGAGAGACATTTGATTAAGCCGCTCACAAATTTTAGCCGTTAATTAGGTAAAAGGCAGTTGTCCACTATTATTATTAACACTTTCGGTTAAATGGGCTTAGGTGATAGGTAGTATATTTTTTTAATCGGTTCTGTAGTTTCTGAGCATATTCGATGCACACAAACAATGAAATCATTCTTCATTATGTTTCAGATTAGTTAAACTGTAAACATAATATAATCCTAAGGTCAATACAAAGGCGGGTCCCTTTATTCGTTCATCAGTAACGGTCTAGTGCTCCATCTGAATTGAGACAGCAATTTAGTACTCAAAAGCTCGATCTGAAGCAAATAAGATACCTAAAACGCTGTCTACAGAATATTTAATTTTTTGAAGAATTTGAAATTGCGAATCTTTTAAGAGATAACAATATTATGAAATGTAACAAAAATTCAAATTCAGTGCGTGTTTTACTAACTTGATATTTAATAACGATTACAGCACTTTTTAATTTATTATGTTTGTAATGTAATTATTCAAGTAAACAAATTTCTATTATCAAATACGTTCCTAATATAACCGTGAGAAATCTGATCCAACCAAAAACATTGTGTAAAATGTTTTGCCAAGTCTCGATGGAGCTGCTTGCTCATCTCTAAAAAGTAATGAAATCTAGACAAAATCGTGATAAGTGTAATGTTCCTTACTGCGATTTCTTCATTATTATAGTTAGTGTTGTGTGACTTGGCCGTTGAAGGGTACTTAAGGGTAAAAAAACAGTATCAAGCCTTAATTTTATAAGCACTTTCAATTTACCCTTCAACGGCCAAGTCACACAACACTAACTATAATAATGAAGAAATCGCAGTAAGGAACCTTAGACTTGGCAGTGTTTGCTAACTGCACAAGATATAAAAGCAGTCTAAATAAATTGTAAATTATTTCCATAGGCAAAATTGGAACCCGCAAAATGTACTGAAACAACAGAAATCATCACCAGAACCCTATAAACCCATTTCAAACAGCACAAAACGCTTGAAAGTTCGCAAGTTCTAGAATCTTCGACACGATCCGGATATTTCCAGATCATTCCGGACTTGAGCGGCGATGTGTCACACAGTGGGAAAGGACGTGGTCTTTTTAAAAACTTTCCGCGATAACCTTTAAGCATAGTCTCTTACCACTTCAATACTTCCTGTAAACTGACGTGCGACTTGCTCGGGAGAAATTCTTTTGTTATTTTACTATCAATTTTCTTGTTCAGTGAACCTAATGGCTTATCGAGGAGATATCTCGCTGATATTGCGAATAGGTATAAGCATACATTGAAATGCACATGCGTAAAACCACGATCGTATCCAATAGTGAAGATTTTTTTTTCATTATTAATTCCTGTTGTTAACCTCCTTCCTTAACTAGACTAACATATTGTAAGGGCTTAGTGATATGGGACCCTTTATCTAGTAGTAATAGTCAGCACATACAGGGTGAGTCTGAGTCAACTTTTACTTTACGTTTTTTTAGAGTCTACTGACCAGTATACCCTACGGTCTACAGAAACGTAGTAGTAGTACCATTCCAGCAGGTGTGACTTTTGCATCAATATAATTTCGGACTTCTACCAATAGACAGTCTACGAAGAATCAGTCAATCAAGCGAACCAAATGCAATTCCATTCTATTAAATATGTTAAAAATAAGTAAACATCAACAATCTGAAATTTATGTTATTTTAATCGCATCAATATAATACCGACGTTGGGAATTAAAATTGAATCTGCATACCAATTAGTGTGCAAGCTTTGGTCTCATTCCCAATTTGAACTGTCGATTAATTCGCCACTTTATTTTTGTGATACACGGGGAATATGGGTCGTGGCTACGTATGTTTGTACATATGAAATTGAGTCACGGTTTCAAGAACTTTCATACACTGTAGAGTTCATTTTACAAAGTTCCAGGTAAACTATAGCACTGAATTTTGTGATACACCTTATTTAATATGCAATTTGTTAATTATAATTACATTTTCATACGTTCGAAATGGAAATCACAGGGACAGCTTGTGCTGCAGGAATTTTAACATAAAAAAATACATGTTTTATTTTGATCCATCAAGTTAAGAATTATGGTCGTTAGTTTATGTACATGATGTTATATAGCGACAAATATTAATAAGCCAAATCTTCTATAGCGACGTGTAAAGTCTCTGTTCTGCCATATAAGAGGAGTCCACGTATTTTTTATTTCTTAATTTTAAATAAATCCCTAAATAATGAATATGACGCAAAAGTTCATGATGAGCGAGCGTTCAAAAGCGACCTAGATAAGAAAGTCACACTTAACAGAAAAGCTCAAAAAGCACTCAATGTCGACTCATAAATCTTTAAGCAAATGGTCGCTTCACCGACGTAATCTGACAACTTTTACATGCAATTCCGCTGTAAAGTGTGCTCATCCCCTTAGGAAATCTGCACCGGGCGCAGTTTTGAAAGACTGTTTCCGATTCAGTAACTTTTTTTATATCAATTGAGTACGATTTTTAAAAGCCTATCTAAAGATATGAGATACCGATACTTCTAGACAGCATTGCAATATGTATGATTCCAATAATTAAACTATCTCGGGATAATTTCACTATTATTATAACATTTATTAAATGTAGGTACGTTGTTACTATCTATCTGGACCTACTAGCAAATATTTTGAGGGCTTCTGTACATCAAGTAACGAAATCATTTCAATACACGAAAAATATATTGCAGTCATTCGCCTTCGTTACCGTGTCCTCTTAAGAGTTAAAACAGGTATTTATTATTACTTACACAACATTTTTAAATGTAAAAATACTACTCCGAATAAAAAAAAAAGTATTTTAAGGTAATAATAAGTTGCTGAATTTTTATAGCTATAACAAAAACTTTAACGCTCCTACGAAATTAGTTACTTAAAAGCCCTACACCTCACCTACACTGTTTTACCGTAATAAAGAAGTTATGCTACAATACAGTGCAGAAAGCTTTTTGGTCCAAACATTTTTGCTTTATTCAAAACTGAATTAGAGTCAGCCACCGTCGCCGTCACATGCATTTGTGCCGTTGCGAATTTTCGTCACATTTTTATTTCATATTTCCACCGGGAATTAGATGCCCGACTTGCGATTTCATAATATGGAATATTCTGTATCCAATTCTAACTTGAGTTACGGGAATGAACCCGCGCCCCTTGTTGTGTGCCGGAAACATTTAACATGTTATCAATTTAAACAGGCAGCGAACGAATTAATCTTTCCCTCGCCCGTTGGCCCGAAATTCGCCTGTAATGGAATTTTATATGCGATGGTCAGACATAAGCACGTGTGCACTCGCCGAGAGCTGAGCTGCGAATGATGTAGAATTGTATTGCGCCGAGCTCAGCTTGTTTGCGGTGGCATTATGGAGGTGATGTCGCGTCCAGTCGCCTACGGGATGGATTAGTGTGAACGCGGCTTTACAACGTCATGACACGTCAAGTGGTTTAGGTGGGAATGTGTGTGATTGGTTGATGTTTGAAGTGCTTGATGTTTGCGTTTGTGTGGTATTTGACTTGGGTAATTTATGCGCGTTTACGTTTATGCCGTGTTGTATTTTGTTGTATTAAAATTTAGTGCGGCACCTCGTTTTCAACACACGCTGAATCTAAATGACAAAATGAAACAGTACAATTGCACAAAATTCTGTACGCACAGTGTGTTTTGTGTTTACAGAGATATGTATGAATGAGATAAAATTAAGATATTATAGTTACCATTTTTCTGTCTGTGTGCTTTGTTGGCTGTCCTAGATAAGTACACAAAAATAACTCCTGGTAAAATGTTGTCTTAATTACCTATAGGCTACCACATGACATTAAATTAATTAACACACAAGATAATAATTGAACTTTGCAAAAAAAAAAAGATCAAAGTTATTACAAAAAAATACACTAATTAATGCCAAATAAGTCTTGCCTATACTATTAACAACCACAAACCAACATTTGCGCGAATGTGCATTTTTTTGTCCTTCTTTTGCTCTACGTTAGGAAATATTATATTCGCGATGACATATCCGGTATATTTTTAGTGTCTGTGGTTCTACTTTGAGAAATAATTAAATTAAAAAAAAAATACTATAGTAATACTCTGATGTACGAGCTTGTAGTAGGCCCCCTGTGAGGATGAGTAATCCTTTTCAGATTGCGCTGTACCCGGGTTTAATCCGACATCACCTGAGACGGTCACTCGAATCCCCCACACTTAATCCGGAATCCACATCTGGAGATGCACATCCCGTTTCTAAATCTCATTTTAAGACCTTTGCTTGTTTGCTTTGGAGGACTGTGTGCCACGTTACAAAGTGAGCGAACACCAGCTCCTTCCAGCTACACTGGTTTTTGATTGTTTAAATATTTACATAATTATACAGATTGCGCTTATACAGATTTATGTATTGTGTAGGTATCTGTCATATATAATTTAGTTATTAATTTACGTTTATTTACATTTATCACTAAAGTGACATTATATGAAAAGGTAGTGCACGGAAAAAAAAACATTTAAAATGTCAAACAGGTAGAAAAAAAGAGGGTAGGACGTGGCTAATGTAAAATGATTCAGCATGTGTTGAGAATGATGCTGGGAACACACAGAATTCCCAGCGCTGATCTTACATCAGTTCCCGTGAGGTGTAAACTATTATAATTGTAATGTCAATATCTAAATATTATAATAAGAAATTAAATAAAGTATGACATATAGTATAAACTTAGGTAGATACATGTCGAGTGTGTGAAAGCAGAGTGCCGGTTTAAAAATGGATTTAACATATTTAAAATGAAGGTAATTCTTTTATTACATATTATGGTATTACACCGCTTTGGTATTAAAAGTCGTGTAGGGAATGAATGAAAACACATTTTATTACACACTGTGCATTACAAATTTTAACGTAATATTTACAATAATAAGATTGCAAAAGACGACAGGTGCATGTATCACATGCCCTCACTGTACTGGTTGGATGCGGATCTAGACTAATGCTACTGTGCCAGTCCAGTACCTAGTGCTGATTGGTGATCTACTACTACTAGTTAAAACATAGTGATATGGAAATACCAGTTTACATATTTTATTGCTCGAACTTTTACGCTATGCTTCCTGTACTTCAAATTAATAAATCAAACCAAAAAAAGGTAAAGCTTCCATTTAAGTAAAAAATTCGGCCTCATTCGGAAGACCATAAATTAATGGAATTAAAATTCTTTCCCCTTTCCGAGCGCTCACTTCCGGCAAACACACTACCTGACGGGGCAACCTAATCCAAGCCTTTCAGCCCGCGGAAAGAAAAAAGGATTATCCCGAAAATAAAATCATTCAAGGGTGCTTTGCAGAATATTTTACACTCGCTTAATGTTCGTATCTTTTTACAAATGCTATCACTTACAAGCATAATTTTAAAGAAAACGAACAGACTTCAGTTGGTTACTAGTCGCTCTTACAATCTTTTAAAGTTCTTCTCGATGTGTATAACAACTTGCTATAATATAGGTAAATGCTAATTATAGTTCCCAAGCAGAAACGTGGGTTAGGTTAAGTTAACATCTTCAGCTGGCTCGGTTGGTTAAAATCGAAACCTAGTAAGTAATTTTTACCAGAAATTTGTTGTTCTTGTTTGTTTTAAAAAAAACCAGTTGTACCATGGAATTGGTTCAGGCAAATGATGGCATCAGTACTCCCCACTGATGCCATCATCAAAAACCTGACTCTTTTTTGAAGTCGCTTAAAATATCCTTACATTATGATACGTGCTATTTTAAATACTTATATACCTACTTTTTAATATTCATATTTTTTTCATGAAACTCTCATTGACCTACTTAATGTTTGTACCGAGTATTACGACGAGATTAAGTTAAAGATAAGCTTCGGCTTACCTTTGTTATTTCCTGCTTAACGGCATCAGATACCTATAAAGCTGATTTTTTCAGCGAGAGTTTTAAAGGTACTACGGTAATTTACGTACCTAGATACTGGTTTCTACTCAAAAGAGAATTTTTATTCGTCGTTTGAAGCATGATTCTCGTAAGGTATATTATGCTAGTATCCTATATACAATGTGCTAGTTACTGGCATGTGGATAGTACGATTCCCACAAACAAGTTATTCTTATTACGAGTCAAGGCCATGAGATAATTGAATTCTTAGCGGTTACTTACCAGAATAGCCCCAAAAGCTCAGACATAACTTTATTTTCTATAAACAAGTATAAAGCATAGTGTATATACATAAGTGCCCTTATGATGATACTATAGAGGCGTTTAGTCGATAGATTTTTTTAGATCGGGCCATTCGACTTATAACCATAGGGATCAATTCTGTTAGACTCTCGCAGGTACATCGCTCTGGCGTCGCAACATCAAACGGTGTACATTGCTGGTTTCGTTACTCTCGTTACACTACTATGGTCCTTAGTAAAACAGCGATGCGCCTCGTTCGTCGTAACGTTGCCGGAGCGATGGAACTACGAGAATATAACAGCCTCCTCCGAGCGTTCACAAACAAAATTTACTTTTATGTTCGCATTTATAGGTTCAGTGCGACAACACAGCGACGATAAGAGTGACATAATATTCAATTTTCTTTAGTATATTATCTTGAGATATTGTAAATTCATCTTATGATACAAAAAATGCGAAACGTAGTATTTTACCTTACAGTTCTATACTTTATTATACTCGTAATTAGCGTCGTGCACATATTTTACGTGAATTCTTCTTACTGCTTTTATTTTCTCAGTAAAGCGACAAGGTTCAATTACTAATTTTCAAATACAATTGTTTGACTCTAAGAACAAATTATGTGGAGAACGAGAGGCACGGTAAACGGTAGGTCTCAGGGCAGGTAGAAAAGGAGGAATGATGATTGTCAATATATGGTTAGCAAAAGCTAGATGCGAGAAGCCGAAAATAAATAACACTGGCGAGCAATTGGAGAGTCAAGCAAATAACGAATTATGAAAAAAAATAAAATAAATAAATAAATACACTTCACGCCTTTAAAAATTAAATCATCTCAAATGTTTTTGCACTAGCACTATTATAAAGATGAACATTTTCAGTGATATTTATAAAAACTTTTTAGGCATATTCCTGGGGTTCGATATTTTTTTTTTACGTAGCCTGAATTGTTTCCCACTGCTGGACAAAGGCCTCCCCCCAAGTCTTCCACTCGTTCTCGTTCGATATTACAACCGCCAAAAATAGCATTAGGGAAGAAAGTTCATTTTTTCCATTATAAAAACTCCATAATGTTAATTATTCCATAAATTAATTCCACAGTAAATGTCATCAAAACATGATACAGTTTTGGTCAAGTCTATAAAACACACAGTGACATTTAATTTACAAGCGCATATCTATCTAAATATAATTGTATAACACAAAGGGAGGGGTTTCCTTTCAGTTCCTCTCCCCACGACAAAGCTTCTATTCGAACTGAATGTAGCTTTTGACGTATTCCAAGTGTTGTTGCAATGCTGTTAAAATTAAGTAACAACATTACGGAAGATAAACAATTCGAAAATTTTGAATTTGAATTAAACCGGCGACAAGTATTGTAGTGTATGGATCCTTTTAAATATCCGTTGCAATTCGGACTTTTAGCAAGATATAGGCTATTAAAATTACCAAAATCTTAAAATAGTTCCGTAAATGATCATAAGGTGGCGTAAGATTTAAGTCGTGAACACAGCCGCGGGCAATGTAATATTTTAAAATATATTTAGTTATAAAATGTCCTTACTTTTCTCATAGGCCAGTGGTTCAATCCGAAATCTGAAAGGAAGAAAATGTATTAATTCTACTACTAATAATAACATTATAACTAAGACACGAAAAGTTTGATTTCGAGGAAACTTTAGCTCATAAAAAACACCATATGGACCACACTTTTGTTTGACTATCAGGATGACATTGAAGTAATATAAGATTACAGACAGTAAACTAAAAACATATTTCGTATTTTTTTGTACATTTTAGTTATTTAATTGAATTTCATGTTAAACATTATACATAAACTAGCTGAACCGGCAATCGTCTTTCTTAAACATTATTAACAACATGTATCTAATATTAGGTAGGTTTTGGTTTATTATACATACAAACTTTCCTCAACCAGAACATTTACCAAGAGAAAAACAATCTACTAAAGACCTAAGCATTCCATTCATAGGTACAGACAGGCTACGGGCACTTTGTTTAAGTATTTATATGAAAATTCCACTCAATCGAATTGCAATACAAGCGACTGAAACCCGATATAGGTAATCCAGGTTAACATTTATACATTGTCGAATAGCATAAAACGTGGTATCACTTTAATCAAACTTATTACGCGTCGATTTTCTGAATTAAATAAAAATTTACAGGCAGGTATTTAAAGTTTCGCCTTTTTTTAAATTATGAAAGAGTCGTTTAAATTGTTCGCTGAACAGGTGTCGCTGCGTCAAAGGAAACATTTTATTTAAGTACTTTTTACATTGCATTTCTTTTATTTTCCCATTCGCTGTAAATTTTATTTCCTGATTTTTGAGTGAGGAAATTTCCATTTAAAATTTTCAGCAACTTTGTTTTTGTTAGTTATGGTAGGCAGATGTCGCCAGATTTGTTTATTCCATTATTTTGTATTTCGCTCAAGCACATACCTCTACTCAGAAATGTTGGTCTTACTCGAATGGTTTTTTGTACAAGAGACAAACGATTGTCACTTGAGTAGAAAAATATGAACAAACACTTTCCACATTATATTTAGAGTAATAGTAATACATGAAATACAACAACCAAAAATTGTACTTTTATTTTTAACGATTTGAAAGTAGCAAATGTAAAACTGAAACTGCGACATCTACCTTAAAATAATCTACATATTTTGTATCGATACAGTCAAGGATGCGCCGGAGCGTAAAACTTCCGGTTTTTTCTAAAGGGCAGGGTTACCAATCATTTTCACATCGTTTGACTCTTCATCTATCGAAATATTTATAACACAAGGGGTGGACAGTCAGAAGAATCCTTCAGCCACATTTAGCATAACATAGATAGAATGTTAACATGGACTTTTAGTTACAAGTTGTTAGCTCATAGCCTCAATAGGCTCTCAAATAGCTCATAGCCTCCATTTTATCAGGAAGAAAGGCAACTGATGCATTCTATTTACATCATAGATCCCAGAAAATTAACCTCACAAATTTCTTTTATTAATTTACTTACTAATGTCGCAAAGGTGTTCTAACCACAATCGCGAAAGCTCGAAAACTTGAGGAAAATCCTTCCTTCACTTTTTAAAGCTTATAACAATTTGTCCGGGCTATTCCCCAAATCGCAATGTCCCGGAGAAATTAAAGTTGCAAGATGAATTTCATCACGGCAAATTGAAATAGAGCCCAAATTAGATTAAAATATATTACGGCACATACTTTGTCCTGAGGCGACCGAAAAATGTTGGTAGAGACAAATTTCTGGACCGTTCATTGAATAAGCAAATTATGAATAATGGCGGCGGAGAATTCCGGTCCACGTTTTATTTTGTTTGCGGTATTCAGTGAAAGCATGCTCCTACTTTGAGGATAAGAGATTTCTAAGAATTTTCGTTAATAATGTTAATGGCAATTTAGATACATTACATTGCTGTGAACTTTGACCTACAATATTTTTGTCAAAAATTAATGACTAATTAATTTATAGGAGAATTTTATCCAGCACTTGCGACTAGATAAAGGAAAGGTGGAAGGTAGGCCTTATACTCCTTCCAACATAATGTTTTAATCGTAATTTGTTGTGTTCGACACCTGAGGTTGACTAGGTACGGGCACCTGGCTTTAGTGCGGCAGTCGCGGGTTCGATTTCTGCATCCTGTTCTGTGGTGTGTCGGAATCATTTTACGAGACTTTAGAGCCAGAACATATTTTTGACACGTCGTTTCATATTGTTATTTGTATGTCATTTAAATGGTCTAAGATTCATATCAGTTGGCGTTACGTGGCAATAAATCGTTGGAGATCCTATTCAAATTTTAATAATCAATCTCTAGGTAGACTAATTGTACAAATCACTTGAACAAGGTTTTCCATAGAATCACACATCATTTCATAACGATCCACTTTTTCGCAATTAAGAAAGTGTTTCACAAGCGGAAGGTAAAGTAAATTCCTAACCTCGTAAATCGTACCCATCCCTATTTCATTAACAATATGGATCGAAGCTATATTCGTTATAGAGGATGTCAAAGGATTATCCCTTTCAAAATAGTGAACAAATGCCAACTTTTTTATTACTGTTTCCAGAAACAGAACCCGTCTAATATACGAATATCTGAACCGAGTTGACTCTAGACTAGAGATATTAAATTCTTTGTTGACAGAAATACTGTCAGTTGGGGAACAAAGCGCAACTATCTACTATCTTAACAATAAAAATATCGTACGTGCATACACTGCACGATTGTTTCTCAGAAGGGTAGGCAGGGAAAACAGATCTTAATTTGTCACGGTCCTGACATAACCGTTTTCATACAGGATCCCAATTCCCAATACTTTTTACGTCGAAGGACCTACAACAGTTGTGCTAGATAAGTTCCAGAATGGACACAGCATCCTCTTGAAGGTGCGTCGGTATTTGACACCGGAACAGTTGCTTACATTGTATCAAGCACAAATTCGATCGTGTATGGAATTCTGCTCTCATTTTTGGAATCGATCAGCAAAATACCAGCTTGAGTCTCTGGAAGCACTAGAGTGGCCTAGAAGAAGAAAACTAGACTAGAAGACTTATACATATGTGACGACAGGTTGTCGGATACTCGGCTACAAAGCCTAGGGCATCGTCGCAAGGTTGCGAGCTTATCTGTTGCAATTCGAAGAGTGTGCAACGGAGTTGCATAGCCTAATATCCCCATCGGGCTTTTAAAATAGAGACAAGTAGGAGAACGGCAAAACGTCATCCATACCAGGTGGATTACCAAACGGTTCGCGTCTACTTTCATAGTCTTTAAATCGCGGGTAAATAGGTACCTAATTAGCAAGTGTGCTTAACATCAGGCAGGACGATGGTCAAACGCTTGTTAAATGTGATAAAAAAAAATACACCGCGTACTGACAGACATAAAAGGCGGTGTAGTCTAGTCCATCCGGCTGATGGATATAGATATATATCTTAAATGATATGACATTGTATCCGTCTGTTGCAACAGTATTTTTTTACAATAAAGTACTTTATAAAACATACAGTGAAAATCTAACAAAATATATGAAAAAAAATCTACAATAAGATTAACCGTAAACGTGCTATTTTTGGCGTTCGGTTGAAATTTATTTGATACCTGACCTTTTATAACATAGGGACAAAATTTTCATTAAAACATTTTGCAACTTATGAACGCGAGAGCGCTCTCAAAATATTTATTCGACATCCAATTTTAAATTAACTCTCAATATAATTAAGTGTTACGTACCTACGAATTAATTTGAGAACCCAATAAAACTTCAGCAGTTAATCAAAGCAACAACAAAATAAATAGGTACCTATTTAAATGTATATTTAATGTCGTTAACAGTTGTCACAAAGAAAAAGTAAAAAAATACCGAGAAAGAATATTTCTATATTGGAAAGAATATTTGAACAGGATTATTTTACGGGCGAAGTATTATGTACATACTCTACTAGGGAATTGGGTTTTGATTTACCTATGAAATCTTGACTATGGTTGAGAGTTCGGGTTTATATATATAAATAGCAACGGTGTCTGTTTCCCACCCATCTCCCGAAAAATCTTTTTGTACCTTATATCCTTCAGTCGCTTTTCACACCTGTAATGGAAGATATACTTGTTGAATCTTATGGTCATTAATACGAGTTCGTCCTAGACCACGGAGGACCTGCACGGCAACATGTCTTTTTTAAACACAATGAACAAGCGTTTGACCACCATCCTGCCTGATGTTAAGCAGCGATGTGGTCTACGATGGAGCACACTTGTTCATTAGTAACCTTTTTACCCGCGACTTGAAGACCTTCAGACTGTACTGCCCAGGAAACACAAAAGATATGTTCACCCCATTAGAGATTATGGACTCGTCTTCCTCAATTTGTATGTATATAATTAATGTCTTTAGCACGTAAATAAGCAATTACTTGCCGTCGTTCTGCAAACATTATATAAGTACGTGGATGGGTGGGTAATATTCATAAGTGAATATATTTACAAAAACTAGTAAATAAAAAAAATAAATAAATATTTTTACATGGACTTCATCCCATGTTAAGTAGCTAAAGCACTTGTGTTATGGAATTCAGACAACGAAATATATTTACTTATTTATTTTTTTCTTTTGAATACATACTTATATAAATAAAACACCCAGACACATCCAACAAGTACTTAAAAGCTCATCACCTAAGTAGGTACCTGCCAGCGGTGGGAATCGAACCCACGACCCTATGGAATAGAGGCAGATATGCTAATCACTACACCAACGGGCCCAACAAAAAAAATACATTCATCAGCACCCTTCAATCAGCTTTATAAACGTCAATCCATTTTCGTAAAACGCCATCTAGCAGACAACTTGAAAACTAAAAACAAAATGGTCGACGTGTGTGTGTCGCAAACACCTATTTATTTCATATAATGATTGTGCTCATTAAGTTATCCAATTACACTTTGTATGTTATTCAAGTTATACCTACAGCGGAGCGAAATACTTGTAGGTCGAAGTTAGGAGTTAGATAGGACAACTTACTTACCTACACACCGGTGTCCAAAGTAAGTAGTAAACCTCGTAACTCATTTAATAATATAATTATTATAATGTCCCAACAAACTATGGGGACTGGAGACTGATTTACTGACATATAAACTTCATAAATACTTGTTGTGTATAGAAACAGTGACTTTGGGGATAGTTGGGGATTCGCAATATATCACTGAGCCCGCTAGTTAGGCACATAATGTGACTATGTCAAGGATTTTTACTTATATAATGATACACCTATGTATTTTTCGTGCGTCAAAGGCACGTTTCATTAAAATAATATTTTGATATACTACAATTGATAAGATTGAAAAGGGCATGCATGCTCGGTGGTTTGGGCATATGGAGAGAATGGATGAAAGTCGATTGACGAAAGAGATTTATATCGGTGATGTAATGGGCCGGGTGAGTAGAGATGGACATATACAGACCAGCAGATTGATGTCCTGGCAGAAGGTGGCATGAAAAGTACTCAAAACCGGAGGTCATGTATGAAAAGATGTATGAATGTAGATGAAGCGAAAGGGTCCATTTGTCAGGACCGTGACAAATGGAGATCTGTAGTATCTGCCTACCCCTCTGGGAGACAACTCGGCACGAACGAACGTCGAATCGAACCTGTGACCCTTGTTCTTGAGGCTCTGACCGAAAAGTGCTGAACGTCATGTATTTTGTTCATTAGTGTTAATTTCAGCGTGTCTCATATACCCAATATGGTAACCCTACAACCGCTAAGGTGACAATAAATTCAGGACAAGTTTTAAACGATTCGCCATTAGCGGGGTATTCGCGTATCGACAGCGCTTTAATAGTTATAAAGTTGTAGTAACGCTGCTGTTGAGAACTATTTCAAACTATTTAGAATGGATGCCGTACATTGTTACTGGGGTTAGCTTTGATTAATTCACGACTCGCTGGCATTTTGTAAACGGCGGATGCACACTGTGTTGTACCAACTGTTTGCTGCAATGTTGACTTTGTTGTTTACTTTCTAAATGATTTAAAAAAAAGGACAATCACCAGTATGTTTTTGTTTTTACACACGTTTATTTCGCCAATGAGGAGTTTTCGAAAAAAATAAAACCAATATTTCAAAGATAGTAATAGTATACGTAGTCGATTTTTCGACTTTGCGGTTTTCTTTTGTGTGGGAAGTTTCTTTTTTAAAGAAAAGTGCTCACTTTATTTTCTTTCTAGGTTGTGCTTAAGAGTGTTATCAAAATTGGTATTATACGTTTTTTAAATAAAAATAAACCGTTCAAGAACCTGTGACTAGACAGTACAAATGTGAATGTAAGTCGGCCAAGGTATTTATATGCCCCCTCCATGCATTAAAAGGGCCCAATAATTCAACCCTCAAACACCCTCCGCGATTACGTTAAAACGGGCATAGTTTCACGAAGTTCTTGATTCTTTCAACAAACACGTTGATATGTTAACACCAATCGATTTTACACCCTAAACAAAACAATTTTAAGGCCGATAATCGTGTGTACATGTACACCGGCGTGCGTTATTCAAAGGAGGTTGACGTAATGAGTTTGGAAATTACTCTAAAACGGCGTCGGCACGTGCTTATGGAAATTCATTACACCCGGTGTTTATAAAATTCGTACTTTATTGTCGTATGTCGTCTACTGGAGCGGGAGGCAAACTTCAGCTTTAAAACGAAAGCACCTGGAGGCAACTGAAAGGATTACAATGTCTCGCATTCAAATCCAGAAAGTATAATTTCTGGATTTGAGTATTTCAGCAGAGGAAATTAGAATAATGTACAGACAATTGAACATGTATTGCATTATTGACTACACTTTCTGAGCTACACACATACTAAGTAACGGTTGCTGTAAATATAAACTGACGAATAAAAAAAATTTCATTTAATAAAATGTTTTTCTACAAAATTTTCAAATTGCAAAAATTATAAATAGTTTTTCTAAAAGTACTGAAGCGCCATTACGGCCGCAAGACTTGATCTGCGTCCCACTGAGTACCTACAAGAAAAAATACTTTTACAATAACATGGCTGTTGTTTGTTTGTATTTGCGACTTCTATAAAATGTATGGTCTCTTTTCATATTTAAATTAAATGTGTGGGTGCCTAAACATGTAAGAAGTTAAAAAGTGAATAAGTTATGAATATCGTAAAATACCTACAGGGTACTACGAGAATCAATCAAGTAAACATCATAAGTAAGTGAGCTCTACTATTTTTGAAAAAATCAAATTTTTTTATTTAAAAAATAATATCCCGGATATGTCATCAGACCTACATGCCCTCTACACAAAACTATCATTGCGAGAATGTAAGAAAAGTATAATATACGTAAAGAAATAAGTTTCTTTCAATATAAAATATTACCAACTTTCCAATGAACATCATGGTTTGTATGCACAACAGGTGCGTTCATTTTTTTAAAGACTCTAGATTGACGTCTGACATAGCTATGCCAAATTAAAGAAAAATAACAAAGACATCTTATGATACAGCCGTATTTTGCGTTTGAGATGCTTTTTTCCATTTTCTCTCAAGAAATATGTGACGGAAAATTATAATAAATATATATTTCTGATGAGGTTGAAAATTAAAGAAACGGTTTATTTTTTATCTCGTCAAATACATTAAAAAAATTGTGTGTTACTATGTTTGTTTTTGAAATTTCTGTAGATTTTAGACGCAACTAAGTTGCTACGAGTAATTAGTACAACGTTGCATTAATAATTTGTTCGACTGCGAGGAAGGTGGCCCTTTACGATGTTGCAATAAAACCGCTTTGGATTTCAGTAGTTTTCTTAAAAAAAGTTACTGTAACAGGTCTCCTGATGCCCATTTAGTATGCTGGAAGCTTAAAGAATATTCAAGCGATCCCTAAAGAAAAATCGCCTACACAAAATTTCAAATGTATACCATGCTGTGCAAGTATTACTCTTACAAGCCTCCAGACATTTGCCAGAATGTCTACTCGACTCTTATGCACGATCTCCCTTAATACGAGGATAACTTCTGTTTGGAAGTTCACTTACTCTGGACAAGTGCATTTTCGCGTGGTTATATACCACACCTAGTTATGTCTATGTTTTAGATTCAAATGAAAACAAATATATGCTGACCCTTTTCGTGTATGAAAGCTCTTGAAGTCGCTAACCATTAAAATATTAAAGTGTTTATCTAGCAAAGTCCTCCGTTCCGGGTACATAAAAGTGCCCAGCGGGTGTCAAAAGGCACAAATGTACGTAAGGTCACGGAAAACGTTACAGCAGTGCTCCAATGTTAACCATTCTCAGGAGAATTGTTTTGGACGAAAAGGTTCAAGTTATAATCGGTGAAATAGAAGAGAGTATACAGTACGGGGGTTGAATGCCAAAGAAGTAAAGAGGTTATTTGAAGTGTTTTCCGCATTGCTGGAAAGATAGAATATTGTGGTTGTCTGGTTGTACGCTACGGCCTTTCCTGGGCGGTTTGGGTGCGAAAAGTTTTGAGATAAACTTTTTGCTTTGGAATCGTAATCGTTTTCGTCGATAATTTGTCAAAAATTATTTGCTTATTTTGGATGTAATAAAGAGTGATACAGACAGTGTAAAAGAAAACGTAACTAAAACCTGAAAACTCGTGCCAAAGAATACAACTTATAAGCGACCCCTAGCCCATTTTAGGGGTTACGGGTTCGGTAACAAAACAAAATTATTCGTAGGTCTTCTCTATGAAGTTGTTGAAAACGATCTTCACAAACACTTCGCGCCTCCCAGAGGCTCAGGTAGACATTATGGGTCTCGATTTGTCTGACAAACCCTTAGCCTCTTTTTGTACATGATCTCCGGTTTCGTGTATTTTCATTCCACCTTCCGCCAGGACATCACCAATCTGGTCGATGTACCTATGTACGTTCTTCTCACCCGGCCTCTTATATCACCCATGTACATCTCTTTCGTTAAACGATATATCTTCCCCATATTACCAAAGAAAATAGTCGTGCATACTTTTTGACGGAACTGGTAGGGGATAGACTAAGACAAAGAAATGGACAGAGCATATATTTTCCTGAAATTGCCTGAAGTAAACGAGGGTAAGACAACGGGCATGCATAGCAGGTACATACATAAACGACCTAGTTCATAATCACTCCTAACAACGCTTCAAACCTTCACCATAGATCATCAGATGGACAAAATGTTGATGGGTTTTCTGCTTTGTATTTCTATTTCAAATGTCGCTAAACACATTGCTAGAAGCGAATGTGGATAATCAAGAAAATAAACCACAACAATGTATTTACTTACCGAGAAAAGTGTCATTTACATGATTTGAATTTTCCGAAAATAGCAACAATGTTGACAACAATTTAGCCCTGATCACAATATTAGCTGAGCTATCGTCGCGAGTGTGTTCTTTAGTAAAGTAGCTCAAGTTTGTTTAACTTGCATTTGTGTGCGGTTTAGATAAGTCACACCAGTTGTGTACCAGCTAAGCTGTACACTGCACACAGTCAACTGAGCTGACCTTGCGTGTACGTTGTTACTCATTGTAGCTCAGCTTACATTGACGATGTGCAGCTTAGCTAGGTCTTCCCAATAGTACAAGCTGAGCTCTACAGTTCGCAGTGTGATCTGAGCTAGCACCGAGAGCACGTTCTTACGCATTCTAGCTTATGCCGTGAAGCTGAGCTATATACTTTTTGTACAAGCTTTACAGTTCGCTGACAGATTTGACCTGGCACCGAGTGTGTGAACTTACATAGTGTAGCTCAGTGTATTGCAATAACATGCAGCAGCGTGACTCGATCTTCCCAGTACAGTGGTTTACCTAAAAGTTGAACTGTACAGTTCGTAGTGCGAACTGATCTAACGCCGATTGTGTGTTCTTACGTAGTGCAGCTCAGTTTATTATGACGACGTGCGACTTCCTTAGGTTTTTGAACAGATTGACCAGTACACTTCGTAGTGTAAGCTGAGCTGGTGTTAAGATCCTCACTTTACATTTTAGAAGAAAGTACGTATAATATGGCACGAAATATTCGCAAACAGTGACCCTATTGTGTCCTGATACTACGAGTTTAGCTAGCAACATTGTTTGTTTAAGTTACTGACCAAATCCGATTTCAGACCAAACAATAATTCAATCGACTCGACTTGTATGTGCATTCCATTCAATAAATTTCAAAGGAACAATTGAAATTGCAGCTTCCTTCTTCTTGGAAACAAATAGACAAAACAATAAAATTTAAAAGTAACAAATTCCAGACCTCTGGCTATTAACCAATAGGTTTTCGGTTCAAATGTAACACTCATAGATAACAATGAATTTTATATGTTTGTTTATATTATACGTAATGACAAATGGAGATCTGTAGTCTCTGCCTACCCTTCTGGGAGACAGACGTGTAGTGTATGTTTGAATTGCATTTACGCAGGACTCTTCTGATTAATGTTAACATCGCGATGAAACTAGCATACCAAAAATATGTGTAACTTCTGGAGAAATCGGTAGTATGCATTGTGCCCTATAAATGGAAAAGTGAATTATCAAATATCTCTACCTCTTCTAATATCTCAATTAATTAATATCTTCCCAAAAGATAAAATATACATATAAATAATCTTACATATTTACACGTAAACAAACCTGCAGCCAAACTTTTCTAGAAAGATAAACAACTTCCCTATTGCAGGCACATAACATGGAATATTACTAAACATAATGGAGTTTTCCAATAGTTTCCTATTATCAAGCATAATGACATTCTAGTCTGAGATTATTCAAGCTATAAACACACTAGCAAGACATTTATTTATGACTTAATATAGTATTATATATTCCTACTTCCGTGTATCTACATATATATATAAAACTAATATTATAAACGCGAAAGTTTGTATGTTGCTGGATGTTTGTAAGTCCTTCACGCAAAAACTACTGAACGTTTATAAATGAAACTTAGACTAAACAGCTGTAGGTTGGTACATGATATTTGTTAGTGGATTCTTAGAAGTGTGAAGGGTATTTTTGC
>SJJU01009651.1:0-15508 GCA_012932125.1 Conopomorpha cramerella | reverse complement strand
AATATATATATTGTTTCTTTACATTTGACACATGCATATGAAAGAAAATATTATAAAATAAAGAAAAATAAATAGAAAAACGACACAAACATCGAAAGTATCAGGTATACATTGTCGGTTTGGATGAAGCAAAATGTAAAAGGGCTCACTCAGTTCACGTCTACTAGTTTTCGTAAATAGTATTTTTCTACTTTCAACTCGCAGTTTGAAAAAAAAAACATAATAAATTTACATCCCACTAACGATGCCGTTTCTAAAGGCATGTTCCAAGTAAATATTTGGATAGGGAATTCAAAACATTTTTGACAGTATAGCACTCTTTTCACACTGCCGGATCACGGTCACGCCCTCCCGAAGTATGACAAAGACATAACCAGAGACAAGCCGAACTGCAAATTGTAACTTCCAGGCCATTTAATATTAAAAAAGAGAGTTTAGAAGAAAAAGTTACATTCGGACTATTAATCTCTTTATGAATCGATTTTATGGCAGATGTTTTCGGAAAAAGTTTGACATTTTAAGTCCGTGTTTTTTACGGGGCTACTTCGTTCTTGTGTTTAGATTACGACATGAGTTTTGGCCAAAAGTTTGGGTTTTTTTTATTACATTTAGGAACGTATAATTTTTTTTTGACAGATTTTATAGGTTAAAGAATTCTTGTCTTGATAATACTAAAACTTAACTTATCTAGGGTGAGCAAATTTTTGTTTTACTTATACAACTATACTATCTAGTCAACCACTCCTTGAAACTCAAATGTCATTTAACAGACATTAAGGGTCAGATTTTTCTTGTCATAATATAACAACTCTACCTTTTTGATGTATTAGTGACACAGGAAATGTCAACAAAACTGACAGCCCACTTTCTCCACACTTCAGACAAGCAATTTTGTAAATTATAGTATGTATAACGTAGTTCAATATCTTTAATTTCCTGCTATTTTGTCGGATTGTGTTTTTCTTTAGAAAACTCCACATTGACTATGGCACCACACTGGCAATACATGTATAGGAACTGTAAAAAGACGTGATATTCATGAAAATTCTATTGTCTTAATTTTAATGTCCACGAATGCATTTTTAACTAATTTTCTAAATTATTTTAAGTAACGGACTTCAAAAAAAAGGAAGAGGTGCTCGAATTTGACGGTATTTTTGACGTGACAACGTTTAATAACTCGGCTTGCACGTACCAAAAAAATGACGTCATTGGGGCAATGTTCCGCAAGCGAGTGTACTACTGCAATGTTTGACGTTGTCACGTCAAAGTATCGTCCGTAAACTGACTTTACTGACAACCATTTTTTATGTTACCTCAAAACTTTTCACTGTGGTTTAGATGATTATTTTTTCGTTGGAAAATTGGTGCTCTGGTCCCATTTAAATTTGGTTCAGTTCGTTGGTTGGTTCAGTTTGGTTAAGACAATGGCCATAGAAAAACCACAAATCTCTCAAATTTTAATAGTTGAAGTCGGTTCTTTTTTCATTAAAAATAGTTGTAGAAGTAAATATTTTTTTCCTTAAAAAATACCGAAAATAAATCCAATAACAGTGTTATTTATTATTGGATATTTAATAAGTAAGGTCGATTTTTATCAGAGGACCAAGTCTCTGTATGAATGCAATAGAATTCTATAAATTCAAATAAAGATGCGATAATTTTGCAACTTTGTAAATTGAATCTGCACGTGCACTTTTGAATATGATTAAATTTCGATCGATCTACTGTTACAATGGTTGTCCTAAGACTAAAGTAGGTACAATGCTGTCAGTCCCTATGTTTGCTTAGATCTTTAAAATTACGTAACGGATTTTGATGGAGTTTTCTTTAATAGACAGAGGTTTATATCGACGGTTGAAAGTCAAAAATTACCAAACGACAATGTAATAATATATATATTCACTGAACTGGATTTCTTTTTCTGCGTCGATCTCTCCTACTCTCATGTCTTTACGATGACTTTTATTGTCGTTTGGTAATTTTTGCTTTTCAAAAAAAAATTCATCACTTTTATCCAATTTTCGGCGACCAAAGTATATAGGGTTTATTTATAAAATTTGTCATAAAGGAATTTCTATTTTATTTGATTATTCACTTTAGCAATTACTTAATTTGTTGATTATTTAATTTGTCTAAGGGGTAAGTCCGTTTTTCTTGAAATGGATTACCTATATACCTTTTGACAAAGTGAATTGAACCTTACACTACTTATGAATAACACCCCATTTAGATATTTTTTCTTGGTGGTAAAATATTATTAATTGGCGTAAAATATTTTTTTACGTTTCATTCACCTAAAAATAAGTCGTGTAGTAACTTTTTTAAATGGAAAATTATTAGCAATGTCGTGTTAGAACCTGCATATCAAACATAATTACCTACTTGGTAGTTTAGATATTCTTTCATGTGATTTAATTTAATTTTTTACATATTCCATGAAACGATCTCGCGGCGTTCACTACTAAACAAAAACTGCATTTATTTTTCTGGGGTCACATGATCCTTGAAACTATTTCAAATTTACTTAGATATTTTTTCAATACATCTTCCTGTATTTCCTAATTGTTTCATTCGTAATTTGGTATTTTTTACTATTCAGTAATAATATTTTTTTTTTTACCAAATGCCGCTATTTTCGGAATTAATGCGCTAATTGAAGAATCTTTTTTGTAAATTGTAGAGAATTTCAAAAAGACTTAAATTAAAAATATATTCATGTAAATACAATGAACAGAAACGAAACATATTGTTCACCGGGTATCTAGGCGCGAAAATAATCAAAGACAAGCTCGAGCTTACCTTTGTTGTAAGTTATAAGTATGTATCATTATTTACATCCAAACGATCAGCGTTTGATAGTTAGCGAAATCGATCTATATGCAGGTAAGTAGTCTCTATCTGATGCGGCTCTTCATCACACTTCCTTTGTCATATCTAGGGGGCTTGCTATCAATATGAGCCATTTATTATCTTCCAGATGAACGACTTGTCCTGCAGGGGCAGACAATAGCTTGAGGTGTATCTGCGCCGGCAACCACTGAGCTCTTGTCCAGTAGGAGCGCCCTCACATCTATAATCCTTGCAACGTCTCTTCAGAGACTGGTCACCAAATGATAATGTACTTAATGGCCTGTAATGAATGGCATAACATCCATAAAACGACAATACAGCCACTCGAACAAGCCCTTTTATATTATAGCTTGATTTATAATCTTATGTCGGCGAATATAATATTCTTTGGCGATGTTTGTTTTGCACGTGTTGTTAGCGGCACGCCTCCGACTTCGGAGTAAGCGGTGCACGGACAGACATGCGTGCAATAATTCAATAGAAGAATGAAAGTTGAATGGATGATATGTGAATGGCGAACGGCCAGAGACATTGTGGAGCCTTGGCCGGGGCGGGACCGCAAGATAGAGACGTTGTAGAGTTAAGATTTTTTTTATACCTCGGTTTTCTATTATAAGCTTTTCATATTTTTAACATTGAGAAATGGTTTTACTTTCGACGAAAATGTCTTTGAGATTTTGCAATAATCATTTCACGGGGTGTTACGTTCATGCAGTCTAAATATTTTTTCTTACATTGTCCGAGGGCAGTCACGAGCTAAAATAAACATTAAACAAATTCATAGCGTTGCGAAAGTGTGTATAAATTACAGATCTTTAATTTTGCACAGTACTCATCTCAGTTAGAGTTAGGGTAAACTAAATCTGGAAGAACATTTTGTTATCTACGATATTGAATTACTTCGTATCGTGTGGTTATACAGAATCTGAAGTCATCCATAATAATTTTACAGACGCACATTGTAATCACTAACGGCTCTGTGTCTAGATAATCAATATTTTGACTAGACAATAACATTTTTTATAAAATCCAATTTTTAGACGAACACGTCAAAATGAAAAACACTCTTCTGTATCCTAAAACTCAACTTGAAATAGTTAAGTTTTTATTTAAGTATACTAACTTGAAAGAAATGTTTTCCAGACATTTTCTTATTTGGGCGTTTCTTTTCTTTTTACCCAGAGTAGTACTGTTTAATTTTTCACTTCTTTCACGTCTATTTTATTATTACTTAGACTATAATCGTAAACATTAGATTTTTGGGGTTTTCTGACTGTGGTATCTACATCTATCTTTTTCATACGTCTGAGCTTATTCAAATATGAAATACTGTTGATAATATGAAATACAAATATAAGAGATCATATTTTGGGCAATGTGAATAAATTTTCCATGAAATTCTCGCACAACCTTTGCTAATTATAGTGAAATAAGCAATTGGTTTTATTTCGCATAAGCTCAGCAGGTAACAAACACATATCATTACCGGTATTGTGTTGAACAGTAGTCTTCCAGAAAACCAGCACACGCCCCCTGCGCCCAACAAGGCCCTTCTTTAAGGAAGCCATTTGATAAAATCGTAAAAACTTTGCGCTTTTTATCTCCTTTTGTGACAAATAAAGATACTCCTTGGTCGCATTCTCTGCCGGAATAAAAAAGGAAATAAAAAAAAAAAGACGAAACTAAGCGTAAAAACTTAACCATTCATGCGATAAAAAGATACGAATGTTGGACTACCATAATCTTCGAATGCAAACATGTCGCAGGACCGGACAGATGTTCCAATATCTTAAAAAGTAGTTTTTTTTATACAACCTATCTCTTCATTGAACAACACCTACGTAACGAGGAGGTATTATGGATCAATGTGTTGTGAAATCTTTTCGGGGGGGTTAATCTACTTATGTTATTTTTTTGTTATGTTGTAACAATGCTTCGATTTCAGTTCATTGGTTTGAAAAAACTTTAGTGTGGCGGCGCGCGGGTCGTTGAGTGTGTGCAAACAGTAGGTGAGCCTGTGCAGACGGCGGCAGGCCTGCGGGGCGGTCGACAAACACTGCCAGCTGGGGCTATAGTGCCATTGATTGGGAGAGGGTTGGACACAAACGGCGTGCTGTGCCGATTGCTATGCACTCACGCCGATTTTCAATGGCAACACAGCGGTCTAAAGATCCCACGATATGATGTGAGATGTTAGGGTTCTTTTTGTTCATTTCAATTTTTTTGGTGATGATTAAAATGTATTTGAATAATCATTTGGGTAATTTGTACATACAGATAGACTCATTAGATTGAGGTACTGTTTGGTTCTTATGTGTGACGCCAAGTGTTGTCCACATACTTACTGGATTTCATGCAACTCAAATTACGGCTTTACTTTAGAAACCGCGAACGAACCGTGATCGACCTTATAGTGTGGATCCGGCCTAAATGTGATTTGTCTCACAACACAAGCTCAGCTTCAGTTGTCATTTCTATGCCAAATACGGAGTAACCAGTTTCAGTAGCCTTCTAATAACTTCAGTATAAGTTACAACACTTTTATTGGCAAGTGGGGTAAGTATTTGCTAATAATATCATATTATATGTCAGTCCATTGGTCAAGAGATCATTTCAATTAACTGCTTTGGTACCTGAAGTTTTTAACCGACTTATAAAAAAGGGAGAGGTTCTCGTTCTGTATTTTTTTAAGCTTACAATTTGAAGAATTCCTTTGCTACAATTAATTCTGTAATAATTGTCTCAGATGTGTGGCACATTTTAACAGTCAATGTGACTGGTATTTTGGTAATTTGTTTTACAAATAATAATTCACGCCTTTTAAACCCAAAGCGGGGTAGGCAGAGGCACTTGTTAAGCAAATACCCACGGTTCACCAAGCGTATTAACCCAACGTGACAGAGGGTGAACCAAAGTTTATTTAATTAAATAACAAATACCTACGTATAACATATACTGATCTTTATCAGGCTTGTAACAAATATTTCATCTATGTTACCTGGAAGAAATCGCTCTGAGCGATAAGGTCGCCTTTTGCGATCATTTTCAATTTTACTATTGACGTTAGCATAACGTAAGTATTAGTAGTTTATGGGTAATATAATAAATAAATAAATATTGTACAACACAAACACACATATTGCCTTCATCCTATGTTATATAGGTTAAGCACTTGAGACAACAACACATACATACTTACATATATTTTTTGTATCAATACATATATATACCTGAATAAGTAAAACACCCAGCCCCCTCCAACAAGTACTTAAAAGTTCATCACCAAAGTACTGTCAGGGGTGGGAATCTCATCCTACGACCCTGCGGAATATATGACCACTAGACCAACGGGCTGTTATAATAAATGTATAAGTATCATTCCACAAAGAAAACTCATCCTACTTATATATGTACGTATAAATTGCACAGTGGAAAAACACCGGGGTTTTACATTGAACAATACAATATTCACACCAATTATCCTGCTGTATGAGCAAAAACATATATGTACATACTAATTGAAAATGTTTAGAGAGGTGGAATTAGTGTGTTTCATTAATTATGTAAAAATTATATTCAGGATGCAAAACATAAATTAATTTGGGTCCTTAGCTGGTCCTAGCTGTAATCTAACGTTACCAAATATTTTTATAGATAAGTAATAGCGAACGAGAAGTGTTTTTTTTTAAATCTCTAGTCCGATTGGAAGGATTAATGCTGCATCCAAAGAATGCTATAAACGTCAAGAAATGATTTAAGCATCCTCAACCGTTCAAGTTAGAATGCAAACGCTCGCTTTGTAGCGAAGGTCTCACCGCAAGGGCCCTTTCTAGTTCCTCCCACACCTCATACAATAGTTTTTGTCATCTTGTTTACTTTTTGATTTATGTGCCAAATCCTGTGGACTTTTGTCGATAAATTCCATTTAATGTGAAAAATGTGCGAACAGAAAATATTTTAGCAGACGATTTCACAGTGTTTATGAATGGATTGTGGGCACTTGTGGGCTATTTAGATGGCAATGATGGATGATGTGAACTCCTGCGCATCTACGCGGCTATGATGGCTCAATAGCTGATATACTGTGTGACTATACTCCGCGATACTAAAGCTTTAAGCGTTGTATAGGAGAGAAATATTCTACCTATTAATAGTTGTTGAAAAGTAGGAAGGAATGGGAAGGATCGCGATTGTGTAATCGATCGCGGAATTGCTTCCGTTCCGACACATTTCCGTAAAAAATATTATTTCTTCAATTGTTATAACTTATTTTGGGCCACTACGACCTTACTTAAAATACACCAGCATTCGCAATGTATTCAAACATTAAATCAGGTAAGAACTTAAAATATCTTTAAAACACACCCACATTATTGTAGTTGAATCCGTTTTTAGTTTACGTTTGACGGATCATTTTTTACAAAACTTCTCCTTAAAATAGTAATAGGTATTTTCCGCGGGCTGTAAAGTAGCCCAGTTTGACAGGTGTATTGATGTGACTGCTAGTGATGTTTCTTTGCCTATTAGCCGACAAAAAATCGATGTTTTTCATTCGATTATTAAATACATATTTCCGATTATCCTATTATTTACATAATTATATAAGTTACTACATATTAATGATTCAATTCCAAGAAACCTACTTACTTACAGACCAATAACTGACCTATAAAAATACCTAACGATTCACTTCGAAACTTCGATTAAAAACTGACATAAAAAATACGTCACTAATGGTAAATAACAAAGAACATAGAAGAAATAGAACGTCTAAATCATGAACATCGTGACAAATGTATGTTTTTCGGGTTGGTACATATAATAGAGAGACCCAGCTGTTTCTCCCAGGGATAAAAAACGGTTAAGTGTGTTTTAACATCACAATGTCTACTTATTTGTACTACCTACTTGTATTTAGAAAAATGATACAGACATATTAAATTGGTTTATCAAGTGCGATATTAAGAGCGATGTTTAGTAAAATAGACCAAATGGTCAGACAACTCAAATGCCAAACCTTAAGATTGAAAGTTAGTATTATCGTTACTCAATCTTCAATTTCAGTAAAAACCTACAAGAAAACGCCCTAAAACATTACAAAGTCAATGCGTTTTAAAGCTCCGTTTGCGTCAATAAGTCGATTTTGTTCAAATCAGATGGATATCAGTTTTCCCTAGTTCGCCCAATAAAGGGTTCACTCTGATCCGTTAAGTAAACTGAAAAAAGAAGGCAGCGTGGGACATAACAAGTAAATCAAGGGTAAGCCCTAATACGCCGAAGCCGGAGCGCGCGCTTAAGCCTCCCTAGTGATGGGACAGAGAAATGTCGATATTATTATTTGTTATTTTATGTGAGATGTCGATATCTATTGTTAAATAGGAAAGGTCATACAGGGCAAACCACCAAGGGTTTTCAAAACCATATACAAAGCCTTGAATGACATAAAGGCACTGCTTGGCTTCGTGGAGGAACTGGGGTGGTTAGTGTAGCCCTACCCCGTAAAATGTAAAATAAAGGCACGCTGGTTGCTACGTTGCGGATAATGCCCAGAAATAATAACTATCTATTATTATTGATGTCTTACTTGCGGATGTCAATATACACATAATACGCGACTTGGGTATAGACGAAAGTAAAAATAAATGACAAATTGATTATTCAGCGATGGACCAAAGTCCACCTTCATCAATATCGGCATATTTATACGTTGTTACGGCACAGTTGGAAGAAATAGCCAAGACTGTTAATTTTCGACAGTCCGATATTGTAACGTAGCTATAAAATTCATCGATATCTCGATGTTAACGTCCAGCATCCCACCACTAGTTAACCCTTTAACTTCACCTTCCCGATACCCGAGTCCCGAACAAACGAGTCGTGTAAATCTGCGGTACTTTTTCTGTGCCACCCCGCCGCGTCCCCCGCGTACACTGAATATCACTGGATTTTATATAACTTTTGTCTACCTAGCATGAAGATTTTGCTGGATAATCAACGTACACTATGAAATTAAAGTTCAAAGATAGATGTGAACAGTATTTGGACTTCATTGTGGATTCATATCGGGCTATACGTATTCTTTTCTAGAGGCCATTTACGCTACGCAATGCTCTTACGGCGAAGGAAAACATGAAATACAAATCCGCATACCACAAGATGTACTCTTTCATAATTATTATTGAAGATCACTCATGTGCGAACTGGCGAATCAATGCAGTGAAAAGCCTACCTATTAACGGTAGGTAAAATACGCTTGGTGATATAAAATACTTGAGAATGATGACGTGAACAAGGTATTCATTTTTATATTTATACCTAAATATTTTTTACTAAACACAAATCGTTACCTTCTTTCTGCTAAATTCAGGTTCACTATACAATTAGTCCCATATACCTTTACTATTTACAAACTACATCTAACTACAAAGAAACTCCGTTAGCTAGTTTCTTCAATATGGCAAAGACCCTTTACACAAATTGATTTTAAATGGCGATTTATTTCCACCTCATATCGCGTGCGGATCTCCTGCGAGTCCTACGTTTACGAGCTTCCTTACGTGGGGTTAAGAAAGTTAGGACATAAAACGTTTCAAATACTTTTTCAGTATCGGTAGTTAAGCGCACTTAATGTTACCTTACGGCGCCGGCAGACTGTGGGCGTGCTTTTAGAGGGATTAGACTACAATGTGAAACTTCCTTAGCATTCTGTACTTTTATATTTAATTAATTTCAAAAAAGGAGCTAACTCAATTCTACCGTACATATGCTTTTTTATTTTTTGTTCGCGGATAACTTCGTCGTTTATGAACCGATTTTGATGATTATTTCTTTGTTGGAAGATATTCCCAAGATGGTTCCATGATAAAGAAATCAAGGGAACTTTGAAAATTCGTAAGGATGTCTATTATTGTTTGAAGTCGGTTCTTTTTTTCTTAACAATTATAATATCAGTTGATAATTACTTGAAGTGTGCAAAATAAGTATAAGTTACGATAAAATGCTACAACGGTAAGTTGATTGTGATTATAGTATTTATTTATTATAGAAATAGGCCTATGTCCAGCAGTGGACAGGTATGGGCTGATGATGATGATGATAGAAATAACCACAAAACCCGAAAACAAATTAAATTAAAAAGTAGTTTACTCTGAATGATAGCGCAATTAATGATCGTTTTACAACCGTGGTATAACTAGCGACTATGGTTTTCTTGTCGAATGTATCGATTTGGATTCAAAAGTTGTGGATTCAAGTCCGCATCGGAGCAACTAACCAATGTCGTATGTTGTCAAAATAAGTGTGGCTTATATACTACATGAATTCAAAGATATGTACATGAGATAAGAATATTCGTACGTACTGTAGGTTTTCTTGGGTACTAAATTGAGGTTAAAACTATATGTGTAATTAAAATACGAAATTAATTGAACATTTCATTGCCTTATGAGGCTTAAAGAACTAGAACTGAAAAAAAGGACATTATAACGTTTTGAAACCTACCTTTGAGTACAGGCAGCAAGCGGCAGGCGAGTTAAAAAACTAAAAATGTAAGCGGCGAAATTTCAATGCATAACGGGTATTTCAAATAAAAGTTCGTGTTTAACAGAAAATTTTTACCCTTTTGCGAATTTGTGCAAATTACTTTATGAGCGCATTCGACGGGGCTTTTTTTGTCGGTCTTTTTACAATTGCATGAGATGGCGCGCAAATTGAAAGGCACCGTTTTAGCCTACTACGCGACGTTGGTCGTTCGGGTTCATGTACGCCGCATAGGAAACCCCGTACCTTTTAAATTGGCCGGGTAATAAACCCCAGCCCTTTAGGCTTCGGCCACCGAAGGGTTTACTATTATTGCCAGCGACTTTCTTTCAAAGCACCCTTTCATAATTGCCATCGCAATAAACCTTTCCACTATAATCCTTCGCGAATATTATTGTTTTGCGTTGTGCAAATAAAAAGTGTTTTGCCAAAACAGTTACTTACGCAAAACAAAAACTATTGCGCGCCGTAAAATACTGTATTGTGGATTTCAAAGTAATGAAGAAGAAAAAAAAAACGAGTAGAAAGTCGATGTCTTTGGATGTTTATCAGATTTATTTTAGTTGTAAATGGCTTAGCGCAGCGTGAGATGTCCCGGGAACGGCGATTCGGCAAAGAACGACATTAGTTGTAGGACGACATTTTTTAGATTAAGACATTTTGAGACCGCAAAAGGCTATGCAGCGGGGGGTGTCGGTAGCCCTTATTTCTTCAATACACAGTTTGATTACCTGAGCCCCGTTCCCATGATCGATATTGAACGGGATAGTTCACTGTCGTTCATTGCGTAGACCATTAGAGTGAGTATTTTTTTTCGCTGCCGTTTCAGAGTAAGTTGTCAATTGCTGTCCACCGACTGTCAGTACCTGTCAGTGATGGCCGCGCCGCAGTGTATGAGTACAAGAGTCGAAGATAAAGGGTCTCTGCGGTCGGCAGGTGACATTGACAAGTGTATTTTGTACCTGGATTCGTTACATTTTTGTAATGTGTACTCTGATTTGACTTTGCGTAATGTTTGTAGAAACGCAGGTTGTAGTGATTTTAAAATGTCAATGAGTTCCCAAGCGTTTCTTGGGGTAGGTACTATGTGCGAATGAGAATATAAATTTAATTTTGTAATCGAGATTTTGTTCTTGAATTAATTAAAATATCCATCGTCTGTCTCATAAAAATCTGACTACCTACAAATAAACAAGACGATGCCTACACAATTCTAGCATTCAGTGGCACACAAACAGGAGCGTCCACACGATAAACAATTGCACAGTGTAAACTTAGCCTAACTGTCAACGTATGCTCGCAACACTTTTAGCATTTCTTAAAATGGATGGGTTAGTGTCATAGCGTTTGACAGTCTATGAAAATAACATATCAGTCCCTAATTGTATCTGTAGAAATAATATCTATTTACCCATTTCTCTGAGCTCAAACCAAACGGAGTATACTGCGTGTAAAAAGACCCCGAGCAATGGTCTTAGAAACATAGTTGGGCTCGTCAATATGTACAACTTTTACTATGGCGACAGTGCGGGGAAACGCGAAAAATGATTTTCATCTCCATACTAAATAGACAACTTTTTGCCTCGGGAGATGACATTTTGTATGAAGATGAACAACGTTTCTGAGACAATTACTTGGGGTTCTTTTACACTCTGTATAGAGTATTCACGAGGACAGAATTTTGTCCTCATGAGTTGGAATATGAGACAGACATGATGTATATAATTAAGTACATATTAACCCTACATAAAGTAATGTACTGGTACTTTATGAACCACTATAAATAAATAAATAAGTAAGTAAATAAATAAATAAGCTCCATGAAACAGCTAATTCACTCACACAATACGACCCTTAAAATGTCTTAAGTTCCAAATATAGATTACTTACTGAATGCCTCTTAAATTTTAGTTTCCAAACCACTTAGTAGAAAATTATGGTTATTTTAACGTGTTAATGGGGTAGGAAGGACAATAACGCTATATTATGAGTAGCGCTGGATTCTCTCTAACTTGGTTTGTCTTTAGTTCTGGGGATCATTCTCTTACACCCATATACATAATGCAAATAATGGAATGTCTCCTTTTAGTAAAATGAGCTAATTAAAGGATCTTAGGTAGTTCCCCGTCAGGGCCCATAAATTTTTCCCCCCTCATATAATAAGCTCTTGGACCTATTTGATGGAATACGATAATAATAATTGTCACTTAATACGACAACACACGGAATTCAGGAGACATAATGACACTCTTTGACAAACATCAATATTATTTCTGTCAATGTTATTGTAATCATTAACGCTTGTTCCTAAAATGAGACTTATGTAAAGAAATAGTAACATTGAGTTCCGTTTATAATCCAATTAATTGTCATTGTGATTTTTAAAAGGTTTTTATACTATTGTATTCGTTACTGAAAGGAAATTCTAAATGCCTAAATTGTGAAGAAACAGACGCAACAAAAACATGCACCTATATACATAGATAATATTTACTTAGGTTACTCAGTATTGATTTGTTCAAATTATTGTATTCTTCTTTTATATTCGAATTATTATTATCGTTATTCTTGCGTTCTCGATTCATGGTCGGCTTAATAATGTTAGAGGGCCCAAATGATTACTTGCCTACTAGATCCCACTGCAGGGCAAAGGCCTCTCCCTCTTCCCTTTCTCCACTGTTCCCGATTCTTATACATATTCAAATACATACCTAAGTATAAAAATATTAGAATACAATGCTCGTGAGTTTCATAAAAAAAGTAATTGTGCTAATTAATTTCAAAGAAAATGTCGTGAGGAAATCTTTATCTAAAGTATGTGAAGCCCATTTGCTGCCACTTTCGCTGTAGTAGTAAATTAAGTAGGTACATATATTATGCTAGTTTGGCTGATAATTATGATACATAATTTTATTTACCTTAAGGTTAATTATATTAATGCCGTGTGATGACGGCGAATAGAATATATCGATGTGTCACTACCCCAGCCCAACTTTTCCCGTCACGGGGGTCGTAAGTGGCGACCGAGGGTACTCTCCAGAGGACGGGCAGCAGCGCTCTCTGTGAGTTAAACCACAACACCACTGTGATCGCCAACTCGCCTGCCAAGCGTGGCGATTATTCACATTACCACAAATGATTATGGAAATCATCAGGGGAGGCTCTTGTCCAGCAGTGGACGTCAAGTGGCTGATGATGATGAAGCATAATTATATTATAGCATAACAAAAACTACTTTGGTGCCAGAAAACACCGTCACTTTTCATACAAAAACGGCGTGTAATTTCAGCAAGTTTTTTACAACACACATGACTTATCCATATTTATTATAGTGAGTATAATTTGTTGAAACGCAGCCAAATTTCCGGCTTTCAACGGAATTTACAAAAAGCGTCCATAAATTGGCAAATAATCCCCCGCATAACGCAACCTTTGTTTGGCCACACGTGCTTTTAATATCACACACACACATACACACGCACACATACGCAAACAATACACACACACGTGTCCTGTGACATACACAAAAGCAGTATTAGCCTTTGTTGTATCACCTAAATGTAAACATCGGGTACGCGAAATAGTAAGGAGACGTCTTAATAAATTTTATTAATCGATACCTACATCGACAATGTTGAATCGATACGAATGTCAAACAATAATCGCGTGTATCGAATTTGTCATGAAACTAGCACATTGTCTGCTTTATGAATGTGGAAGGAAGAGGCTTCCGGTGGCAGGCTTTTGTGTTCCGAAGCCTGGGGCGGGGGACGTCTATATCGAATGTCGATGATATTTTTTTTTCTCCTTTTCCCCTTTTTTACGTGTGGAACCGTGTAATCCACACTTGTCTGTGATGCGTTTTTTTTTGCTAGTAATTGTAGGGAATATTTTATGCTCTTTTTTTTCAGGTGTTGGGTATAGGCCTTTTGGATGATAGTTATTTATCTACTTATAGTTTTTTGTATGCCAGCTACCGGATTGAGGAAAAAAATCACGCAACATTCCTCGATAATATACCCGTAAATTTAGAACAAATATTTCGATACAAAAATAAATGCATGTTTATATCTATTTCAAAAAGGTTTGGTAAAGGTGGGTTTTTTTCAAAGTCTAGGGATAAACAGTAGTAGTGTACAAACCCTTTAACGGGGTTGTTCCTATCACTTATCACGTAGGTTTAACATAGCTTGGTGAATAATTGGCTTTTGCTTACCTTAGCACGTGGCTCTACTGGTGCCAATTGCTCGTTTGTTTTGTGTAAGGCAAAGTATACCTACCACTTTACTCTTGCTTTGGTTTGGTTGATTTGAGCGTGGAACTGTCTTATACAGAGTGAGCAACCTCTATTAGGAATAATTACATCAAAACATGGAGAGAGAATAGAAGTTGACACATCTATTCACTGGTACACTATGTACGGACGTTGTTACACTAAGTCGGGTTTTAACAAAACAGTCCGCTCAAAATACACATGAAAAGTCGAGGTAGAGTCTCTGTAACAATAAGATATCAACACAATTTTATATTCAGGCATTCAGGTGAGAAAATAATAACTTTAAAGAAAAAAGAACCGACTTCAATCATCAAAATTTGTCAGATTTGTGGTTTTCTCACGGATCCCATCGTCGGGACTGAACCAAATTTAAATGTAACGAAACGGAAGGCCTTCAATTAAAAAAAGAATAATCCAAATCTGTTTATCCAGTCAAAAGTTTTGATATAGCAAACATTAAAAAAAAAAACCAACGAATTAAGAACCCCTTCTTTGAAGTCGGTTAAAATCGATAAATTGATCAAAAAACTAATAGTTTAAAATATTTATAAAGCGCTCTCAGTTGCACGAACTTACAAAACAGCTGTTTCTTCTGTTTATGAGTCTGCATCAATTAGATCTTCATACATTTTTTCACAGTCGGGGCATTTGAACACATTGACCTGGTCATCATCAAAGATATTTAAACTGGACAATCTGGCTTTAAATGGGATTAAATCCAGACCTCTCTTTGTAGAGGCACGATCGGAACAGATGGGGCTTGAAATATGTTCAATATTGAATAAAGGTACATTCTTGTTTGACACGCGATTGGCGTTTGTACCAATGATGGTTAGGTTT
>SJJU01009650.1:0-13559 GCA_012932125.1 Conopomorpha cramerella | reverse complement strand
AAATGCAAAATATACACTCGTGTAGAACATTAATAGAGCCTAATCTAAGTCTATCTTTAAAAATACACGATATTAAAATAACACCTAATTACCTACTATCTATTCATTCATAGAATCTACTAACTATTCAATGTACGTAGGTAGGTAGGTAATTATTTTGCTAGCAAACAGAATGTACATAGATACGTACATTTAATTGTTTACTTACTAATTACCTAGCTACGTAGATTAAGTACCTCAAACACAGTATTATAATAACTAAAGACTTACTGTATTTACAAATTCCGCAATAACTGGTGATATAGAGTAGTTGGACTCACACCAATCTACCGGTGAGCTACCACGTTCTAAATTAGACCACATATTTACTAGAACACAATCCTTTGTTCCTAAAGTTTAAACTATACACAAAGTATTCAACGTTTAGTAAAAATAAAATAAACCAGTGCTATAAGTATTTATAGTGCGCTACAATTTCTACACTAATTCTTAGTTTTAAAAGCTTTAGTGATTTATTAGGTCCGTCATAAATGTAGAACAGTAAACAAAGCACTCGCGTCGTATTATTTTGTAAATAAACAACACAAAGAAGTTCATCAAGAGACGTAGAATGAAGACCCGTTCAATAAAAAAAACTAAAGTAATTTTCCTTATATGGGGTAGTGTTGCGCCACACTGAACGAATAAAGAATGAATGAAATTGTGTGTTCGGTGAATCGAATCGACTCTCGTACTTTGTTATTTTTGTGGTTCACGATAATTCGGTAGCATAGCAAGTATTATTCGCTGCGAGGATATATTTGCATAAATACTTGCGGCCTTTTAAAAATCGTGTATAATATTTTCATACGAGTTTGTTGTTGTTGACAATTACTACCTATGAAGATAATATTATATTTACGTAAGCACAATCTTGCTCTACCTTAATGTTTAAACTCATGGATGTCATGCATCATGCATGAGACATTAAGGTTCATGTTGGTCTTGTTACAATATTAAAAATCTACCTTATTGATGTTTGAGTAACACAGTATCATCAAAATTGATAGACCACTTTCTTGGCCGTACCTAGTTAGTTACACATAGGTCTATTAGGTCGGTAATAAAACAGAACCAAGAATAATGTAGGTAGGTATAATCAAGGACTGTCGGAACCTACATGCCTATACATTTTTTTCATGGCTGAATTGCATATTTTTTGTACCTACCTAGAGATAAACTCTGAAAATAGTGATACCCCCAGCAATTTGAAGTAAACCGAAAGTATTACTCTCAACCAATCCATAACTGTATGTACATGCCTACCTACCAACGTACAAAGGGTTTCCATCTCACAGTAAGTAATGGATTAAATAGGTAGATATTTACGTTTTGGTGAATAAAAAATAACCATTATTTTCCCCTCCAGATAGCTGTCTAGGCTTAAAATAAATCCGTGATCTATGACGTAGTGCCGCAGCACTGGGACTGTGGACTTGGGACCTACCCAGACGGCCAAGAATCTAGTCTACCACACTCCAATTTAAATTAATCTCGTTAGACATTAAGGTTCATTTTTACTTGCAACTAAGTACGTACAGGTTGACGAAACTTATAGAAAATATTCAGCCCGCGATATCAAATAACTTTCCCTAAAGGAACCGTGTCAAAAACAACAAAAAATCACCTCCTCGTACAAACGTTTATATTAATAGTTTTTTAAGTGAAACTTTTTTACATCGCCTCAAACTTTTTCGTCTGTGTGTTGCATGTCGCGTGACGGTCGGCCGCGGAGTAGGGAGTTTCACTTTTACCGTGGTTTCGTAAAACTTTTCTTTTTGTTAATTTCGTTTAGGTTGTGGGGAAAGGTTATTTTGTTATCGTGGGCTTTGAGACTTCTCTAGTTTTGCTTTACATTTTTAATGTGACTTTTTTATAACACATGTATACCATATTGATGTTTTAGGTGCTAGGATGCCTATCATTTTTCATGATACAAGTGTCATGAAAAATAATAGGCTACTTTCGACCGTCAGTTACAATAATAACAGTTTCCATTGCTCGCAGCGACAAACGATGTGCATCGCTGTTTTTCTAAGGACCACAAAGAAATGAGAGTGACGAAACCAGCACTTCGTTTGACGCTGCGACGTAACTACGATTGTGAAGAAGACTTGGCCTCTCAAATCACTTTACTCGGACTAGACTTCCTTCGTTGGATGATACTCATTTTATCACTTGCGGTCGAAGGCCGTTGGCGTAAAAGCGGGGGTTATCTGGTGGTTTTAGTGCAGTAAAGAGCCTGTGTTACCTGAGACGGGTTTGTAAGGTAAAAAACTCAATTTGTCCAACAGGCAATAGATCAGCACCACTAAGAACAGTAATTGATCTTGCTATGTTTATCAAATTAACTGTTGCCTTCATGAACGTTTGACCTGTTAACCTGCTGATCCGATTTTGATTTGGTTCTCATCTAGTGGTGCATGTTGTTTTTGACCTTACGAGTTCGTCCCGTGGTGCCTTATTTCATTCGATCGACGAAGATATAAATAAATAAAAATAAATACATTTCACGCCTTTTAATTCCAAAGCGGGGTAGGCAGAGGCAGAAGAAGATATCTCCAACAAGTATGAGAAGTTCCTTTTTACAGTCGTTGTTTACTCAGTGATGTCTGGAAGCATACATTCGTACGTAATTAACAAAATATTGTAGATGACAATATACCTAATACTGACTCGATACCACCACGCGTTACACGAAGAACAGAACAAGTGCGAAGCAACAAAATATCCAGCCACATGACATGACTGACGTCCACTGCTGGATGTGGGCTTCCCCTAATGATTTCAATTATGATTATTTGGGGGGAATGCTGTGGTTTTGTGGTTGTGTCATGTGTGTGTGTTGTAACTCACAGAGAGTGATTGCGACCGACCTCTGAGAGAGTTCCCTCGGTTGTCTTTTACGACCCCCACGACGGGAAAAATTGGGCTGGGGTGGTGACACATGTATTCTATTCCCCGTCACCACACGGCTAACCTGCCTATGAAATAGGTAGTTTCAGAATGTCATCAGCAATACCATCTAGATTAGGTTCATTCCAAATACCTACCTACCTACTTGTTTTTTTCTACTTCATTTTTCAAACGTTAAAATTGTCTGCGATGTTGGTCATTGAAAATTAATTGTTATTTAAACAAAACAAATTGTTATTTCCAACTCTTACAATGGATGACGCACAAATATCAGTTGATAAAGGTAACTGCTTAATGGATATTTTAAGACCTTATTTACTTTCCGTAAGTATGTAAGTACCTACCTATTTATTTATAGACTTACGTAAGTATTGTTCAAGCATACAAATCTGATCAATATAATATTTGTTCATAAGTAAGTAGGTACTGTGTTGCAACACTTTAATGTAGGTACCGACCGGATGAATTCGTTCAATGAACTGCGTTGAGCTGCATCCTCTGAATTTTATTTTACCTGTGGGTAAAAGAACTAGCTATATTTCTGAAATGAGGAGATCCGCAGCCAAAAGTCAGTGCCATAGCCCGCCGAGTCGCAGTGGGCAGTCCACATAGCTCGTGGAACCGATTTCGATGCGCCCTGAAAGTCTTAGGAGTCATTTAGAGATACGCGGTGCGTTGCGCGTCGCGTCGAGCGGAATTAATTGACCGTCAAAAATAATAGTTATGTATGGGCGCTCGACGCAACGCGTGTCCCTAAATTAATCTGTAGACTTTTATTATCTTTGACGATTAATCTCTGGCCGCCAGCCACGAACGTTAAAACGCAGCGTGGGTAGACCTCCAAAAGGTGGTCCGACGATCTGGTTGAGACGGCGAGCCCACATTGGCTGAGGAAAGCACACGACCGATCGGTTGTAGCATCCCTTTGGGTAGATCTATATCCATCTGTGGACGTTAGTAGGCTGATATGGTTAAGATATATGTTTCAGACACCCTATTGGAAAAGACACATTCAAATTCGGAACTCGATTTGGCGGAACACTGGGCTAATGTGTCAGTTGCGGAGCAAGTCTTAAAAGGGGACATACTGAGACAGAAGAAACCATCGGCCTATGAAGAAAGTGAATACGATGTCATAAATATTGCCTATGAACGCCCTATTAGACGGAAATGTAGTGTTAAAAGGTGAACTGTACCTAATTTCTTCAAATAAATATATGCGGTTATTAAAACACGTTCATCTTAACCTAGGTGACCCAGGTAACCAAGAAACTGACGTAGAAAGCAAATACGCGGGTATTTCCAAACGAAGTTCCTGTGCAGCATCTAGCTCTCCCGCTGTCAGCGATGCGAGATGATAAAGATACCGATATGCGCTGATCAACTCGCTAAGGGTGTCGCGTACATGGGGAAAGAATTGGACTATAGGTACCCTGAGCTGGCCAACACTTTTTCACGAATATTCTAATGACTGAACACCGACAAGCAAAGGGTAGGGTATGTTATGAGACGTCACACTTGAGGGTTTAGTCTATGACAATATGATTCCTGTAGAAATCCAGTATACATGCGACCTACGTCGGCTCAGCCAGTCCATACAATAATACTTACAGGGAATCCAAATCTTGCGAGGCTTGCAAACTGCGGCCAAAGTGCACGATCCATCCGTTTCTTCGAAAAAACCTACCACCGAGCTTTTATGATAATATCACATCATCGTCTTTGCCCAAGAGGAAGAGGAATCGCAAAAAAGTTGATAGATGCAGCCTGAGAGTGGCCGAACTGGCAGAACCAAGCAAACGACAGTGCATGGAAACGTGGCAGACCAGGGGGAATACTTTACCTGCTGAAATGGTATCACAGATTATTTTCGGACAAATCTATTGAATTCTTACATTTATCACATTCATACAGATGTTAATATCCTGCGTGTAAAAGGACTCCGAGCAGTGGTCATAGAAACGTTGTTGAGTTTGTGAATGTGAACTTTAACTAAGGCGAGATTAAGAACGCTTCAAGAACCATTGCTCGGGGTCCTTTTACGCATAGTATACCTACATTAGTGTTTGCCTGTTACCTTTTCACGGCTAATCCGTTGGACAGAAATAGGTGAAACTTGGTATATTTCTATTATCTTTATATATTTACATGGACAAAACGTGATCTTTGGTTATTTTCTTTCTAATCAATCTACCTACTCCCAATGATTTGTCTCCATCATGAGTTTGATTAAGGTACTTGTTGTTACTGAATGTTTATTTTGAGGTGGAGAATTTAAGAAAAATAATACGGAACGAAAAGCCAATAGTTCAAATTCACGAAGCAATACGATGTTTTAGATCGAAGAATTGTTGTAAAAGCAGGTAAATATCTAAGTTGTAACCTACACAATTGCATTGGGTAATTATCTTCTTTATCTATGAACCAAATGCACCTATAGACAATCCCTTGATTAACTAATTTGTACCTTTTTATAATTGATGCATTATAGTTAACGTTGCCTAAAACTTAACATTGGTGGTTGATTCGTTATTTCAAAATATTAATATCAGACATCTTTTTAAGTTCAACCCGTGCAAATAAATCCGTGCAGTATGTAACCCATATTTTTATGTGGTGGATATTAGGTTTTTCTTTGAGATGAAGAACTTGCTCCGCATTACGGGGGAACCAATCTTTGTATAGTCTTCTAACATTAAGATATTGATTGTTGCACCTTACAGGCGAAGTTCAGAAGGACAAAAAAATATGCGGCGTTCGTTCAAAGCCGAGACAGAAATTAAATATTTTAGCGCAATATTTGGCCACAAGATAAATAAAAAATTACAACTACCAATCACCATAAGTCCGATACCTTGGGAGTAAGTGTGAATCAATATGACAATAAAATATAATACTGTGGTGGAACTGAAAGTTTGTATGTTGAATATTTTTTGTGTGAAGACGACCATAGTCCTGAGTGTTTATTCATAACAAAAAACAAATGAAAGAACATTGTACATTATACTTCATAGAGGTGTCCAGTTTATATCCAAGAGTATTCCAGAGCAAAGATTCTAGTTCCAATATGACTGTTGAGAGACCTGTGTCTGAGAGATGGTAAGGAGTCCATACAACAAAGTACAAGTCATATAAACAATAGGATACATCGATGGCCGTGTCAGACTTAGAAATAATCAAATATACAAAATATTGTAAATAAAAAAAAGTTATGCTCTCTAAGTACACGCCCTATTTATTTTGCAGTCTCGAGAAACTGAGCGAGGTTGTAGAAGATGAAATATCTGATATTTTACAAGGACATAAAGCACAACGCAATAAGAAAATGTTGAGTGACGTCTCACGTAAAGTAGGTTTCATTTTTTATGCTACTTCTAAAAAGAATATCTCAATTCGACGGTATATATGTTTTTTTATATTTGTTCGCCGATCACTTTATCGTTTCTGAACGATTTTGATGATTTTTTGTTTGTTAGTAAAATAATTCAAAGGTGATCCCATCACATAGAAGTTAAGACAAATCGAGGTGAACTTTACAATATCGTTGGGGCGGGCGACTCCTACCGGTTGAGATCGGTAATTTTTCTTTATAATTATCAAAGTTTATCACAAGAGCTTCAAGACTAAATGTACTTATTCCAGATTAGATTTTATGATGAAAAGAAAGCGTAACGAATGATGTTCTCCATTGTTAATGTAATAAAATTTACTTTAATAAACTTTACAGATAGCTATTTGGATTGCGCTGATCCTAGATGACACTGATGAGAAACTTTTGGCAGATGAGCTAAAAGGTATTACCAGTTATAATATTTTTATTGGAAATTGCAACTAAAATTTTCCTTTCATATTTTCAGAGTTAGAAGAAACCGAAGGACCAGTACTAGATATTCTAGACCAAATTTTCGATACCGTTACGGTAGATATTTAATCGTTAATAACTTTGATATGTTTATTGTGTTTCTACGTTTTGTTTTAATATGTAACATTACCTTCTAGCACATAAGCGATTCAGAAAGTGATGATAACCGACCAGAAACCGATAGTAACGTTGACAAACACAGCCTATCAGACGAAGACACGACCAAAGACCTAGCTCAGTACATAATTGATCAATCTATCAAAGAAGCAATACCAGATGACGATCATACAATCCAATCAGAGACAGAAAGCACTAGTGAAGATATCGCTAATTACATAATTGACCATTCACTGAAAGAAGTAATACCAGTCCCTTCTACTGCAGATATTGATCAGCCTGAAAATGTAATAAACTACTTACTAGATCTTTTAATCCATTCTTTGGAACCTGAAGAAGATACCTTAAACATAACCGCATCTGATGGAGTAGCAATTGGCAATGATTCCATAGATGAACAATTTTACGATAGTCTTATACAACCAGGAAATTTGGATGAACATGTTGAAAACACTGCTGTAAATGATAATGAACAGCAAAGTTTAACAAACATATCTGGTATACACAATACAAACGAAGACCATGATAAACAGATCAATTTAGATTCAGTTACTGAAAAAGATTATGACGACAGTAAAAAACCTAGCAACACGAATGGAGATGATGACGTTAACGAATTGCTGGATATATCAACAACCGAAGTTATGAAATCTGATACGGAAGTAAGTAACAATAATACTAAAAGTGAATTAAAAAACAAAAATACAGACATAGAAAATTACAGTCAACATGACCAAATAAATGAAGAATTTAAACCAGATGATAATAAGACAGTTGAAGAAGTCTATAAAATGAAAAATCCCCAGGACAGTTCAAATAGTATTTCAAAACAAGAATATAATGGATACTTTAAGGCTGATCTTAAATTAAATAATGGTAATAGTTTATTTTTATTTTTTTAATTTTGTTTCATTGATTTCATTTGCTTTATTAAATATAAAACTAACTTTATTAATTTCTACCTTTTTTGCAGCTAGCGAAACATCAATAATTTTGGAAAATTCATCAAGGTAATCAATCATATTGATAATGGTTTAATTGCATGCATCTTCAGCTAACTGGAACTATAGAACTCATTCAAAATTTGTAACCCGACACATGTTTGATCTGTGTACAGTCCGACAAGTATGGTGTATTTATTCTTTATGCTTATATTGTGATAATATGATACATTATCTATTAAAACAAGACTCGATTAGGATGCCATTTTGTATCCTTGTAGCACTGTATATCAAAAATGTGTCTGGAAATGGAATCATTATTTTACAAACATTGTTTTTATTTAGCAGAAACATTACATGGAATCCGTCAGACACAATCCACAACATCGAAATAGGACCGGTAAACTTAAACTTGCTGAGTAAGTGCTTGGAGAAATAATATAATGTAGATTTTTGCATATTACTTAAAGCATCCTCTTAGTAATAAACGTCCTGTAACGTATACCAAAGTTTTTATGAGATAACTCACTTCTTTTTTATTTTAGATAATTTCTAGTTTAAAATTAATGTTAACGTGTTGACAATTATCTAGTCCTGTTCCTGATTCCCCATTAACAAATACTCTAATAGAGTATTCGACATTTTATTATCGCGCAATGTGTTGCACGAACCCAAAAACAACTCTAAAACAAAATTGGAAAAAGTTCGTTTCACTTATTAATATATATATAACAGGTGATGCCGACGAAGGATGGCCCGCAGTTCTTCCACATTTACGGCCAAGTTCAAGTGTGAGCAAATCAATAACATCATTGGGAAAACTTTTAGAAGTCGACGAAAAAGGCTACTACGATAATGATATGATAGAACAGAAACTAAATGAAAATACAACAACTTCCGACCAGGACATAGAACAGATGACTAAACTCAGCAGGCCTGAACGAGTGCTTTCCGTCACACAATTTGATTTAGAAAATGATGCAGATAATTTCAACAATTTAGCTGAACCGTCAAAAGATCGACCAAGAGGAGAAGATATAAAACACAAGACAGGCGACAATGACGATAAAGGAAGTACCGAACACTCTGACAGTTCATTGAGAAGGAAGTCAAAATTGAATGGTAAATATTTTAAGTTCTTTTCCAGCATATAAGTAGGTATCACTTTAAGAAATTGATCCTCGATTGTTTACGAAATAAATACAGATATTGTCAGTCAAACTCTTTCTCAGAAACAATAATAAAATAATAAATAGAAGTACAAAAGTTAGCTTAGCTGAGAAACTTATATTAGATTAATATTGTGTATTAATCTAATGTAAGAAACATTATAGCCGATGAAGACACTAAACTGCTTAATATTTCAGGTAACATAAGCGTAAAAGAAGTTGTGCCGCATGAAGTTCCCGAACGCGAAGAGTTAGAGACCACTATTAGAGCATCCAAACCTGTAACTTCTCCCACAGTTAAACTAACTTCTGCAAATGATAATTTGAATAACGAGCGAGGGAAAAAAGAAGACATAGGAAAGATAAAACTCAGCAAACATGAAGCCCTTGCTGATAGACAAAAAGATGCCAAAAAACATGATACAATTCCCAAATGTAATGGAAAATACAATTATAGTAAGTGTGACTTAAGGTTTATAATTATACAAACTGTATGTAAAATAAACAACCTAAATTATTAAACTTATCATAAGATCTTCCATGGCCTGTGGTGTTGCAAAAAGTTTATTTCGTTCCCGTGGGATCACCTGGGTAAAATGTGGCCTATGTTACTAAGGTATAGTATTGTACAGAACGTAACACTCATACAAATATTTCCATTTTATAATAGGTATTCAATGTGAACATAAAACACTGCGAAAAATGAAAAGTATGTTTTTTTCAGAAATTGACTTGAAAACGGCCCCTGAATGGGTGAAAGAAAGATTACTAAACTACACGGATCAATCTAGTGGAGATTCATTGTTCAATACATCAAAAACCAAAAGTAAGGTTTTCAAATAAGCTATATTGTTGTAATTTTATTGAAATCAGTAGTTATAGCATAAAAAAGTTTCGCGTTATATTAGAAGGAGTTTTAGATGAAAATATTTTTATTAGTAAATGATCGAGACCGTTCACAGGTTATAATATAATATCACACCGGTTCACAGGGTCTATGCCAATTAACGACAATAAAACCAGGTTATGGATGGACGAATTGCAGACAGCACTTGAATCATTTGAGAATTGCAACCGAGAAATCGGTTTATTTTGTGAACAGATAACTTACTTGAAAACTTTGGATGGTATGTACCTACATTTCACTTCACACCTTTTAATCCCAAAGCGGGGTAAGGACGAGACACTAGCTAAGCAAATGTCCACGGTTTACCGAGCGTATTTAGCCCAACGTGTCAGGGGGTGAGCTCATCGCCGTAACAGGGTTCACACACCTTGTGGTGTGCTGATTTCACCACGATGTTGTCCTACACCGTACGTGCGTTGCGTTGCGTACGAAATAGAGTCCCGACAATATACCTACCTGTTTTTTTGTTGCGCGGGAATCAATGAGAAGGAAATGGCTTCTGTATTACTCATTTTTTAAATTATTTTTCCGGTGCAATTATAGTGTTAATGTGGTGGAATTAGTGTAATAATGTGCTGGTGATGAAAAATAATGTATTGTAAGTGAGAAGCAAAGGAGGGGACTCCTATTTGATCAATTTGTTATTTCCGTATAATGTTCCACGCAGCATTGAAATGTGATGGTCCACGCTCACGTTTTCATAAGATTTTGAGACGACTTCATCGATAGACTGTGATAATGACACCGACTATATATCATTTTTATAACATTATTGTCCACAAAGTGACAATACTTGACTAATGACAAATGGGCCAAAGCCCAACTCCAAATGAAAAAAATCTATATAATCTTACCGATCAACCAATTGTCACTTTGTACGGAGAGTTTTTTTTCGTTTTAGACAAAGGGTTCTTTGGGGATAGTTGTTTGTAATCATGGATGGAGTGGTTTTCTTTGGTTTCTGATTCAGCAAACGTTATTTTGACAGTATACCTACATTATTAACAGTGCTTGTTATATGTACCTAAGCAAGTAAACAACCTAAATTTATTTTTTTCTCTAAAATCACTATCTATTAAAAAACCGCATCAAAATCCGTAGATTTAAAGATCCAAGCATACATAGGCGGCAGGCGGCTATGTTTTATATTGTATATGGATTTGACGTTGAATCATTTTTCACAGTAAATGACAACTCAACTGGTAAGATGAGAACGATGAAATGGGTAAAACTAAAGCAACAGATGAACCACGACATAAATCAGTGGAGACGAATGCACTCCTATATCTACAACAGAATGAAAAAATATACACCTAAAAGTGTTGTAAGTATTACCTAATCAGATCCATAATATAGTTCCAATTAAAAGCGGTCACCTAGCCAATGGGTGTTGCTTAACGTGCATCGGTTGCGATCACTGACGTCAGCTAGGCTACTAGCTCTTTCGAGAGCTCGGCGACAAACGAGAATAGGTTGTCTTTTTGTAAGCCTCGATTTTTCTGGAAAACCCTTATCAGGTTCTGCTTTCCTTATCACGGGGATAGCTTTGAGATATCAACTTTCCAACAACAAATTATCATCAAATTGAGGTGTAGAATCAAGGAAGTCAGCTGCGAAAATAGGATACTCGTTCGTCGACGAGCGGTTATGGCACCATAGACCACATCCACACAGTGCCAGGTGCCAGAACTTCTCTTTGGTTGTTATTGCGCCGTTATACTCGTTAAAAATACAGTGTCGGTGAGCGAATCATTAACCATTTAACAGCCATATTTTCGTGATTTTGAATTCTTGCAAAGCAAATTGCCCACGGAGCACCGTCGCACCAAGTCTATTTAACCCAACGTGACAGGCAGTGGCGTGCACAGGCTTTTACGACAAGGTAGGCATCGATCCCCAAGGATTGACACCTATGTATAGGAAATATAGGTACCTACCTACCTATCTACTCACCCACAAAACAAAGGACCTTCGTTAGCATATGTCGTGAGTACAACAAAAAAAGATCTAGCAATAACTCTATTATTAGTTTGGGTAGCCAAAATACTAAGGTAGGCAGTGTCTTTTTGCCTATATGGTGTGCACGCCACTGGTGACAGGTGGTGAGCCCATCGCCGTTATAGGGTGTTCTGATAAAAAAAATACACTTCACACCTTTTAATCCCAAAGCGGGGTAGGCAAAGGCACTTGCTAAAGCAAATACCCACGGTTCACCAAGCGTATTTAATCGAACGACACAGGGGGTGAGCCCATCGCCGTTATAGGGTTCACACACCTTTTGGTGGTGCGGGTTTCATCACGATATTATCCTTAACCGTACAAGCGTTCGACGTATCTGTTAAATTAGACATTGGCGTTTAAAAGGTCATATACTGATTGATGAAATGGTTGTATAAACTCCAACAGGTCCCAAAGGCACGTTACTGCCTGTGTGGGAAAGGGAAGACTACATAAATATGCACGAGTGGATCAAAATCATTCAGACTAGGTATTTCGTTGCAAAAATCGTTTGTATAATCATGTTCTTTTCGACATTTCAAACAGTTTTTGTCTCATTATCCGAATAAATTTATATTTATGATACAATAAATATTTATTATACAACTATTTTAAGCCTAAAATATAAGGCCACATGATATCCATAGTGTCAATAGTTCGGGGTTAAACGAAAGTAAACCTTTATTTGTACAGATGAAGGCGCATTTTCATTTTGCATCCTTTTGACAGATGTCAAATTGAGTTCAGACTGACATTTTAAATTAACGATCCGGGCAATATAACTGGACTACTGACACTAGCTGATATCTATTACATAGGCTGTACCATTCACAAAGCATTTAAAGTTCACTACCTTTTAGCACATACCTGACGGTCTGTAATCTTCTATCTCACTCATTTTATAAGTCATCAGAGCAGGATGACAGTACAACAACAGGCTGTCAAGTATACTTTACAAGCTAACAAACTGTACATACATAAGTTCATTAACAAACAACAAAAAAAAACTTACTTCCGTCACTTAAAATGTACAATAACTTGGTTGAAATCGTATTTCCTGATGTTTGTGTCTCGGCACGCGGTGAAAATCCATTTCCCATTGAATGATATATCTCGTATGCCGTCACAATCGGAGCCAGTGAGTTGCACCCTGGTGCCTTTGTATGTCTCATTCAGTGACGTCACGGTGCACGTGCCATCTTGTCTGCCGACGGCGAAGAGGCAGTTTGAGAGCCCGGCAAGACTTATAACTGGATTGGCCGACTCGTGCCATTCGTTTAATGTTGAACCGTTGTGTAAGTTGAGCTGGAGTATCTGTAAGATTTTTTTTAATGCAAATATGCAAGCGAATCTACACTCAGAGGCACAATTAACCGCCCACTGACATTTTCCGATGTAACTTCATAAATTCATTATTGCATGATTTTTTCCCTTGAGGGTATCTTAAAAAAAAAGGTCATAAAATGTTTCAATCTATCATAAACTACTCACTTAGCAAATTGTCATTCAACACCATAAGCATTTAGTTATTATAAACAAAGTTATGCCACTTTAGCCGAGTGGGCGGTTAATTGTGTCTCTGAGTATATATTTGTTTCATTGAACTTGTG
>SJJU01009649.1:0-14475 GCA_012932125.1 Conopomorpha cramerella | reverse complement strand
TATTCCTGGACGAAATGTACCGCATTTTACTGAAGTCCACAGCTTCAAAGCGAAACTTCGTTAAAAAAGTGTAAAGGAAACGCTCCGCCTTCATTAAAACTTCCCGGAATTCAACTAATTTGAATCCAAAAGGTATGGCTTTCGGAAAGCGTAGAGATTTTTCTGTGAAAAAAGAATTTTGATGCATATTTGCGGGTTTATACGCGAAATTCTTGGTATATCACATTAAAATTGGCTTTGAGGCGTAGACGACAAACTAACTTGTTCAAGCGACTTCAAAAAGGAGGGTACTCAATATGTCTGTATAATATTTTAATAATATTTAAAATTTGTAATCTTTGTTTCGGAATTTTAGCTATTTTGATTCTCTTTGAGTAATCGTTAACCCGTTCGTTGAGACATCCCGCCTGTCGACGTTAAAACAATAAATTTTTATTGTCTTAAGTCGTGTGTCAGCGAAAGTGTTAACTTCTTAGTTTTGCAATTGAAGTCGTTTTTTTGCTTAAAAATTACTGATATTGTTGTTAGGAGGATTCGACATTCAAGTAGCCATCTTCTTCGAAGTTTTCAATTAACATAAGTGTCAGACTGTCAGATATGAGTCAGCTTATGGAAGACACGCGATTTTGAACCTAATCATCTGTAATAGAGTCGGGATTGTTCGCCGAAACCATCCATCATACAACCACCGCATGACAGCGAAACTGTTCTGGCAATACATATCCTAGTTCAAGCATAACACGTCGGCGTGACGTGTGTGAATGATATCCGACGGGGGAGGACTGTCATACTTTCCAAACAAAGGTTGGCAGTAATGACAGTTCTCCGTCCGAACATCTGTCAGAAAAACATCAAAGAAAATTCACCATTGTGCCACACATCGGTTTGGCCACGCCCATTCCCGACTTCATCTCATTACCGGACTTGTTTTGGTGTAAAATTTGGAACATTAGAGCCTGTACTTTGAAACGTAAGCTAAACATTACTCATGTAAGTTTTATGCTTTGTCTCACTCTCATTGCAAGTGTCAAAAAGAGACAAATGCGTCTCAAGCATAAGCATTGATTATACGTTCAGAATATGCGTCTAGAAGTCTAGTACTTGTAAGTTTGTTGCCCGAAATACATAACCGGGTTGCGACGTCGCAACGTCCAAATCGGCAGTGGCATCACTGGCCTAGTAGACCAATGAAAAAGGTTATATTTCGCGACGCTGCTGCTGAAAAGGCGCAACGCAGTGCGGCACGGCCAAAATGGAAAATTTGGGTATTGTGTTTCGGTTAGTATAGAAAAGTCTGAAACAACATGAATTATACAAAGATTTGTTCTAAGGTAGCATCGATTTTGTTATACATAGATACAACATCCAAAGATTTTTGAAAAATGATTTTACAGAAAATAGAAGTGTCTCCAACCACTACTTCAGCATCTACGTTTCCTCTCCCAGTTCCTCTCGATTTATCTGTTCTGTCTTCATCGATAATTGATTCCTTGACTTCCTTTTATTAGGATCACAATCTCTACTTTTGAACAAAAAAAAGTATCATCAAAATTGGTTCATACATTGAGCTCTCCGCGAACAAACATAAAAAAGTACACGGCTTAATTAAGAAAACCTGTATTGAAGTCGCTTAAAAAAAGTGTTGAATTTGTTCATCGTATTCTAGACTAGACGTATTCAAGAATAATTCTTGTCTCGTGCCCTCCACTAAAACATAATTAAAAGATTAATCTTGGATAAACAATGAATGCATTTTGATTAACTTCCTTGTTTCAGGTGACGCCTTCGTGTACAAAGACCACTGGGGCGGCATAAGTTTGATGTTCGCCGCCAACCAGACCACCAGGACCCTCATGCCGAACACCACATTCGTGAGTATATTCTGTATACACCAATAACACCTAGGTACTCCTAATCCTATGGTATCCTAGTAGCACGAAGTTTTACGTGATCGCGCCACGCCTCACAAAACAAGCCACCAATAGGAGTTTAGCGGTCCAAAGTAGATAAATACATAGAAATATAAATAAATATGCCGGGACATTTTTACACACGGTCACCCGACCCAAAACTAGGATACCCTGTACTATCGGTGCCTGAGACTGATATACTTACTTTAATACTTTTTAGATACATACAAAGATAAATAAAACACCCAGACGCACACAACAAATTCCTCAGCTCATCACTAAAGCATTATGTCCGTGGCGGCAAACGAACCCGCGACCGTCGTCCTAGAGGCAGATGTCCTGACCACTAGTCCATGCCGCCCGTATAGAACACCCACACAAAAAATACCTACTTCAGCTCATCAGTACGATGGAGAACATCGAACTCTAACCCTGTCCTTAGTCCAACTCAGAAATTTTGTTTCCTGAACAAAATGTATAATATACAGGTCGTTCATAGTTATTTTATCTTTGACAGACGTCATCTTACTAATATTACAAATGGGAAAGTGAGTTTGTTTGTTTATTTGTTTGTTCCGCTTTCAGACCGTAACTACTGAACCGATTGCTTTGAAATTTTGCAGACGTATAGTTAGAAGTCCGGTTTAAATAATAGAGTACTTTTAATCCCGAAAAAAAATTTGTTCCCGAGGGAAAACAAAAATATTCCTTTATACCACAATATAACTGAAGTCCGAAGTCGCGGGCGGAAAGCTAGTTATACATATATGGCCAAGGCTTTCGGCTATAACAGCCAGAGATAATATAACTGTGAACAGACTTTAATCAATTTTGATTTTCATCATCCTTGACATCCTGCAATTTAGTTATTCTACCTCACTCGTTCACTAGTCTATTTTTAATACGACGGACGAATTTGACAGTTCCATAGAGTGTTCAATATGATACTTTATTCCTATATAAATGAAACTGAAAATTGAATGCAAACAGGTGAAAAAGATTTTCATCTCGTAAAATATACTCTAACTTGATTGCAGCAGAGTACAAAATTATGTGTCCAATTGGTCCGTCGAATTAAAAGATAGACCACCAGTCACCTGTCAGAATCTGATCGCCATGGCTGAAATCGTCACTTATTTCTCTCTAAAAACGTTTATTTCATCACACTCATTCGAAAATCTATAATTTGTTCCTCTTTAAGTGCGGGGGGGGGGGGGAAGTCTACTCTTCCTCCCCATTAGGGGTCGAATCAAATTAAAAGTTGCTTTGTCCTCCCAAGGAGGAAATTACTGGTTTTACTGTTGTATGAAGAGTATTTTTGGGTTATATCTGTGGTGATGAAAAGCAGAGTTTAGACATTAGAGAATTACTTGGTACTGGCAAAATACTTTTGGTTCGAGATTTTTTTGGTCTGAAATGACTCGATACAATCAAGATAACTTCCTATAATGACGAAACGAAAAATAATGTAAATATGGCGCAATTATCAATGTGACGTTGATCCACCATCTTATTTAAATCAGACTGACATTTGAAGACAACTAGGCTTTGGCCGGCTGAATACCAATTTGCGACTCTTTTATTTTCGTTATATTAGTTTATTTATCCATCTAAACCCGAACATATTTTATTAGGCTAAAAGTTACCTAGAGTTACTTTGAGACGTGTGTTTCTCAAAGTTGAATATGTATGCAACACGTTTACAATTTTTAAAGACGTACTTACAAGAGCCGTTTTCTATCAATTTTGCTGGCATTGACGTTTCAATAATTGCTCATCTGGTAACACAATACAGAGGCAGCAAACGTCATATCAAACTTGTACCTCCAAATCGTAGATATTTTACAAGAAATAATATAATATTACTTAGCAACGCTTTGGGCATTCATTTACTAACTCCCTTAAGGGAGTAATATACAATAAAAGGACATTACACTTTCTGCAGACTGTACTTAGTTCTTCTATTATTCTTATTTCCTTGGGAACACTTGAACTCGGTCATTTGGAGCTACTACATTATCATACAATCGAGATCCCTGTTCCTGTCAAGCTATTGTACGCTCGGGTACCAGGATAACATAGAACGGTAGAGACACGTGTTTGTCTAAAGACTAATTAGCTAGGGATGTTCAACAGAACCGGTGGTTCAGCGAAATTAATGGTGCTCAGAAATTAGCCTTCTATCATAGTCAGTTAGTTCTGTAGATATTCTAGCGACTATGTAAAGTAGCTGTTGAGACGTTGAAAACAATGTACCAGTTTCTTGCATTAGAAACATTACGGAAAGACTCATATTAATAGGAAAGTAATTGTACTCAATAAAGAAAATCGATAAATACAATTCACGCCTTTTTATCCCAAAGCGGTCGCTACGACGTTATGATAATACCTCTATCACGAAATATTGCGTATGTGGTCGAATATTTGTTCTTGTATTCTGGATGTTATGGGCCACTTTTCTACGAAACAGTCGTAAAGGAAAATATCGTGATGAAACGAAAAATATTTACCTCTCCGGTCAATTAAGGGTATATTTTCACCGAGCGGACGGCACGGCATCGGACAGAAACGGATTTTACAATCTTCAAGTAAAACGCCCCTGTCACGTGTGCTTGAAAGACATTGTTCTCGAAAGTACATACGGAGATAGTACCCAATGCAGTCGCAATGCCGTTGCATCCGTTTTTACACGATAACGTGCGGTCTTCTTGGGAAACATACCCTTAGTATCCGTCTTAGTAGACAGACGAATTTCGACTCGTGTGAACATAAAAAAAGACGGATGAAAATATATTTTTATTTCTCTGAAACTTTTTAATTTACCTACAAAACATTTTTCCATTCAGCACTCCAGAGGAGTTTCGAGACGCAAAAATTACCTATTTTCCGCCAAAAAGTCTAATTAAACACAGCAGCGAGGAATAATGAATGAGGCCCTCACTTAGGGGCCGTTGTTTAAGATAAATGGCAACCATAAGGACTCGTGTACACTGGGCAAGTTGACAGTCTATACAAGTACTAACACTCATGCACACACGCCTTTAAGTTCCTCCACTAACTAAATAACCGTTATGTTAAGGACAAGATTTATAGGGACTTGAAATTGATTTTATGTTATACGTACGTATATTGCTAGCGGTTCCCCGCATATATTGTTTGGTATTAATTTATTTGTTGCTTTCATGTTTATAATTTTAGTTCCTATATTTTTAATTAACTGCCATAACAACAACGCTGAAAATGTAAAACAACATTTTTTATTAAAAATCTTTTTTTAACTGCTTTACTACTCAGTCAATCAATAACAGCCAGAATGTAGTATGACTTACAGAGTCTTTGTTTTCTGCGCAGCGTGTCAGGTTTCCGTTCCCATGGGAATTTCGGCCATGCCTTTATTAAATGTACCTACCGGTACCTAAGCTAGGTCCCTGCGAAATTTCAAGTTCCTACGTTTAGCCGTTTGGACTGTGTGTTGTCAGTCAGTCAGTCAGCTTCTCCTCTTACCTATATAGATAAATTAAACGACACTTGAGTACTGATTACTGTTTCAGAATACGGGTCATAGTGTTCCTGTGTAATTAAACTGTGTCAATGTATACGAGCCTTAAAAAGCAGCTGCGGCCACACCGTTGTTTTAGGATATTAATTAAGATTTAGAGCGACCTTGGCACACCGTTCAACTTATATATACTATATACTAATATTGTCGCATATTAATATAACTTGTGAATTCCGCAGGTATATATTATACTAGTAGACGCCCCGCGATTTCATTCGCGTAGTTTAGTGGTACCTGCATCCCAAATTTCAAGCGTGTAGCTTCAGCGGTTTAGATTTTCCATACAAAAGTTTTTTCCCGCTAACTCCCGTTCCCATGGGAATTTTCCAATAGCCTGTTGCACCTAAGCTTTAAGTGTACTAAGGTACCTGCATCCCAAAATTCAAGCGTCTACCTTGAGCGGTTTAGATTTTTCATACAAACGTTTTATCCCGTTAATTCCCGTTCCCGTGGTAATTTCGGAAATTCCTTCCTTAGTGCACCCCTATGGTACCTAAGCTATGTCCGTTCCAAATTTCAAGTCCCTACGTTTAGCCGTTTGGGCTGTGCGTTGATATGTCAGTCAGTCAGTCAGTCAGTCAGTTAGTCATTCAGTCAGCTTTTCCTTTTATATATTTAGGATATATTTAGATACTAAATATTAATGCATTATTAATATAACTTGTGAATTCCGCAGGTATATATTATATTTCCCAGGCATAATTTGCGGTAGGAATTTCATAAATTATCAACATTATTACATATTAAAACTGCTAGGTGGCGCCGCCGCAACACCTTTGAAATTTTAGTACAGTTCCATACATCCATACATTTCCGACTTCAAATAAAGAGAAAGTTCGTATTCGACTATTGTTTTCTCAAAAATTTCTCCTGGTTGGGGTCCGATTTTGATGACATCTTTTTATTTGCAAGGTGCTGCTTCCCGTGTGGTCCGATTTTCATTCAGTTCACAAACCACATATAATAAACATAATTATACAGCAAAAATATGAGAATTGCTCTACTGACTATGGCATCCGTAAGAAAACCAAAATAAAAAAACAAATATTTCCCTTTGTATTATAATTACAGACATGGCTTCACGCCTGTCTCTCACAGGGTCGGCATAGACAACAGAAATCCTCCTCAAGCACACTCATATAAAAGGGAAATATGTTTTTGTATTTGAGTAAATACATCATATTCAAGAAAGAATTTCCGGTCCAAGATATAGCATGTCTGAGTCGCCCATCATTTATAAATGGGAGGTTTTCTGACAGGTGAGTTATTGCAGTTCTATGAAATGTCCATAGATGGCACTACCTGGACAGGGTTGATTGATGAAATCTCAGATCAAAAACGCCTAGACTTGCATAACTAAACGGACGTTTAGAATAAAACGAGGCAGCGATATGGAAAATATGCAGGAGTGAAAGAGTAAGAGACAATTATCTTCAGTCTAATCTGCTCCAGATCTAGAGCGTCTGTGGTCCAGTTGGTCGGATACTGTTCTCTTTGGGATTAAAGGCGTGAAGTGTATTTTTTTTAATGATCTTTTGTTCCTTGCTGCGTATCAAAGTAAATTTGGAACCAAACTGTCAATTTAGTAGTAAAAATGACAGTTTGGATCTAGAAGTACATCATTTACATACATTTTGGTGGAAAAGAGACAGACTAAAGATGGTACGCGGCTTGCTAGTTTAGTTGTGTTTGGTCTGAGGGTGAAATGATTCGAAGTTTTATTTTCTGTTGACAATATCTATTAATTAAATTGCAAAATTTAAAATAACCCCGATTTTAAATGTTCGTGTCGTGCCCTTTCATTTGAGACCCCACTTGAACATATTTATACATATAAAGTCGACTCTTTTTCCCCCACTTTCAACCCTCATAACTTTTGAACAAAGTATTCTTAAAAGAGCATTACATTTGATATCCCACTTGGACATATTTACTCAAGTAAAATTGTTCATCCCCACTTTCAACAACTATTGAGTGGGTGAATCGATTTCCACCAAACATAGCTAAGAACACTCACCCGTAAAACACCTGTAAAACAAAAAAACTAAATTGAAATCGGCTCATTCGTTTGGGAGCTATAATTCCACAGAAAGACAGACACGTCAAACTACCCCTCTTTTTGCGTCGGGGGTTAAAAATGTGTTTCTCCTTGAGATCTCGTCTGATTAGCGCCACCCGTGGGATGTTTTGGAACTGCTTTTGACATATTTGAAGCTGTTAGAAAACCCCTCATTATGATAATTGACACCATCTTATTGCAGGGTTCGATTCACGCCTACGACGTAATGCTCGTGACGAGCTGAGGCATTTGTTGTGTGCGTTTGTGTGTGACATGTATCTGTCTCTGACACCCATTACTAGGTAAACAATTTAACAGAGAGCCGGGGTATGCAAGGTGGAGAGGAGAGCCAACACGAGATCAGTCATGAAATCTCAGTATCGATACTCGGGAGTGTTATTATGAGCAGATTTGTTTAAAAAAAATCCACAAAAGAGCGAGTAAGAAGACATACGACCATAGAATGCAAGTAGTTGCATCTCTTTCGTTTCCCACTATCATTAACAGATTTTTTTTCGCAGTGGTGTTGTGGTTTAACTCACAGAGAGCGCTGCTGTCCGTCCTCTGGAGAGTTTCCTCGATCGCCTCTTACGACCCCCATGACGGGAAAAGTTGGGCTGGGGTAGTGACACATCGATGGTCCCTATTAAGAAGAAGAGAAGATAAAAGTTAGTTTTGGATATTAAAACTAAACTACTTGAGGTACATACTCCAAAACAACAGCTTATAATCTTTGGTATCTTTGTGTGATATAATATATGTTATAGATGTATATATAATATAACGGTGTAGAAAAGTACATATTCCTGAAAGTGTACTACCGACATTTTTAATTGGGACCGTCGACATATATTCTTTTCGTCGTCACCACACGGCTCTGATACCCATTAGCACAGAGTATCCTATTTGATAGGACGACAACCGGGTAGGACTAGTGGTTACAGCACCTGCCTCTTGGACAACGGTCGCGGGTTGGATTCCCGTTTCCGACATAATGCTTTTGTAATCATCCCTGACGCTCACACCAAATGCTTCAGATTTGGTGTGAGCGTCAGTGCGTTTTATCTATCTATGTAAGTATGTATTTCTAAATATTCATGTAGGTGATTCACATTTTATTACTATCCTATTTATTTATTTATTTATTTTTTTTATTTATTTATTGCCATATATCTTAAGTCTAAGACATGACCCTGTTAGGGCATTGCAAAAATAACAATAATAGAATTTCAATAAATTGCAACATAGATTTTTAACATGCCTATAGTACATTAAGTTATCTACTGTATAATATTATATATTAAGTATTATAGGTGAACCATGATGTCGATACGTCGTGGGGAGAGAATGTAGCTTAGCGGTATTGAGATTTATTGTATTCCATAAATTCATTTATTCATAAATTCATAAACACACATCAAAAATATCTAGGGATCAAAAAAAATTTTGCTCTAAAAACCTAATTTATTTAAATCAAATCTAATCTTCAGGATTGGTCTCCTATCTTATATCCCATGCCTGTATCAATGACTTATCACCACATTTAGAATAAATTATGAATGAATTCAGATTTTGTAAAATATATTCTTGATTGCAATCTTCTAAAAAGTACTTGATCCCTAGATACTTTTGATGTGTGTAGTTTGGGGTACTTGGGCTGGGGTAGGAAGTGGTCAGGTGACCGTGTGTGAAATTATCCGGGATAATAGTATTGTTATTCGTTAGGATAATACAACCAAATCAAAACAAGCTCACTATAATACCAATTGGTTTTGTATAACAAACATTCAGAAAGCAAAAAGCTTTTTCTATTTGATTATAACCGATGCAGCGCGGCCGGAACAACTCGATTAGCAATAATAAAAGCAACTAGTTTGAAACGTACAGTGCAATGAAGATTGAATGAAATTCAAATTTAACCATTCAATATTGGTTTCGCCATAACGAATTAGCGAAATTATTGTTTGCATTATTTGACAATCGGGATGGATTAGTGGTCAGTGGGTACGATTTATGCTTCCAAAAGGCTTAATGCTGAAATTATTATTTTATGTTAAATTATTTTTTTTAGGAGCGACTGTGGTCCAGTTGGTCGGATACTTGATTTGTGATCGCGGGGAGGTCGCGGTTTCGAGTCCGGCTACTGGACGTGTACCAATGGGACTCTTTTTCAGAGCCTATGTACGCAATGCAACGCTCGTACGGTGAAGGACAACATCGTGATGAAACGCGCAATTGGTTTGACTTCTCCACAATTATCGACATCTCCTCAATTTATATATTTTTATTCCTGTATTTTGAATTTTATTTCAGTGACATGCTTACTTTTAAGTTTTTATTGGTTTCATGACATTATTTAATATTTCAACATTACTCCATATTATTGCTATTTTTCATTTCTATTTTTATATAATTAACATGACATTTTCAACTTACTTATGTTATGGAAATCAGACAAGGAGATATGATACGATACGATATGGTATTCGATGGCGCACACTATTTACCCGTCATTAGGTGCCCGTGACTTGAGCTTGTTCGCGTAAATACATTTGCAAAAATATGATTTTTCTTTTCAGAGAGTTTTAGAGCCAGCTGCGTTCTCCCTGTCGGCCGACCGTCGCTTCCTCCTGCTCGCACACAACATACAGAAGCTGCACCGACACTCCTACCTCGCCAGATACACCGTCTATGATATACTTACCACGTAAGTATGAAGTCCTAGTCAAAGATATTTCATAATAGACCTAGTCGAGCGCACAAGACCATTTTGCAGGACCAATTTTTTTTTGTAGGATCGGAAATTTGACCTACCGTAAAACTTTATTTCATTACTACTCGTATATTCTGAATGACTAATAAACTCCGTAAAATATTTTTATATTACCCAATTTTGTTAATTCGCCGTAACCAGCGGTTAATCCCGTTTATTACCTACCATGGGAATTTCGGGACAATACATTTAAAAAATACGTGGAGTATAATTTACTAAGTACAAGGCCTATGTCCAGCAGTAGTCAGTCGGCTGACATGATGATGATATTCCCCTGCCTAAACTTTCACGCACCGAATATATCAAAGGAGCTTAAGAGGAACGCAGAGATAAAACTTTATAAAGTCAAAACTTTAGGACGGGCCCTAATTTCCCGAAATTAGAGCCCGAAAGTACCTGCAACATCAATCAAAAGTTTGAGACAGCCGTGTAAATTATATATTTTACAGGCGCTTAAGTTCTTCGTTATACCAAATTTTATATTATAATTTTATATTATATCACCTAATTGTATCCCGAAATCTCCATGTAGCGATATCTCCCACAGTTAGTTTTACATTAAATTATACGTTACTTTTTAACAGTGCAGAAAGAGAAATACAACTGCAAGCGTTATTTGATTAAGAAAATAAAATGTTATTTTTTATTCCGGACTTCAGTTTATACTTTAGTTCCGCCGTGGGATCGTCTCATTTGAATTTGAATGAAATAGTCTTTTCATCGTTCGGGAACACTATTTTTCTAGAACTATCTACTTACTTAGTCATTTCCGTTTTACTTAGCGAGCTTCGCAGTTATTTGAAAAAAATATTGTGAATCGTACTTATGAACTTTAGAGCAAGGTCTCTTTGAAAGCAACGAAAACTGAGCCGTTTTTTTGTTTATAGCAAGTAACCTTACTTATATGGATTAAAAGTAGTAGTGATCGCGTTTTCATTCGCGCAGTTTCAGTCTATTAAAAAATACAACCACCAAAGTTTAGAAACATAACTCCAAAATTAGCGTTTTTCTCATATAAATAGAAGTTTATACCCCAGCACTCATGATCTTTGTAAAACTCTATGTTTGCGACCGCGTGAGCCTAAGTACAACAGTTGGCGTCTGCGGGTCAACCCACAGGTGGTTAAATGTGAAGAAGACTGTATCAAGACATCATGTCAAATGATTTTACAGTACCTCTACTGAGAAGAAAATAGTTAATCCTATTCACGCCTTACACAGTAATTTTTTTTTAAAATCTAATTTATTTTATAAGCCGGCGGCTTAAATATAACTTAAAACTATGTACCTTAACTTCTAGGACAACATGAGAAAAAACCTACAGAAAAACAAACAAAATCACAGCTTACACACACCTTACACAGTAAATCGTTCAAAGAAAATTCTCAGCCAATATTTAAGACGCACGCAGCTGTTATCGCGTCCATTAAATTCTCATATTCCACCTTTGAACTTTGCTCATTAAAATCTTTTCCCTTTTGCCAACATCTGGAAAGTTCCATAGCACCCACAGACCTATTAGTTCTCCCCGCGCCATTTCCCGTAATTTATTTGCAAGCGCGCCGCCACCATATTCCACTGCATTTTTGCGCCACACAATTTTCACCGTATGTACAGTCGTGTTCATAAACATTTCCGAACCGACCGGCGAATATCAACAGATAAATTATAGTGGAGACCGCGTCTCGGCAAACGGAGTGTAGGACGCCCTCACGCAAGGATGACTGATGATTTGCGCAAGATGGCTAGCAAAAGCTTTAAGCGAGAAGCCGGAAACAAATCATAGTGGTGTGCTATTGGAGGGGCCTATTTCCAGCACTGGACGAGTTGGGTAGATGATTATGATGAAACTGGAACGTCTGTAGCCTATTTGTCGTTGCTTGGACTAGCAATGTTTCCTGGGTTGGTTGTAGCGTGTATGTACCCAATGGGTCTTTAAGTGCCTATGTAATCTACGTGGGGCTCATATCTTGCACTGCATACCACAACACCTGTAGTACATCTAACGGGTGACGCCCTATCACGTTTAATTAATGCGCTTGACTACCCCATTTTGGGATTAAAACTCGTGAAGTAAAATATACTTGACAACAAAAATGTTAAATATTAGAGATCTCATGAAAATGGTTTCGCTTAAACATTTGTGAACGAAACTGTACCGGCCTCAACTTTTCAGTAGGTACTTTACGACTCGCGTGTACACGTAATTTCTCATTTACGCGTTTCCACGAGGTTTTGGCAGAGATAATTCACAACTTTTTTCTGACATACATTAACGAAATTTTTCTTACATTGAGGAGTGAATTTTCCACAAAGCTTCCGTTTTGGTTTGGCATGTGAAACTTCATCTAAATGATTAGTTTTCTTTCAAATAAAGGTTTCTATTTTTCTGTTAAAGTGTTTTAGTTAAGTACCTACCTATGCACAATTTTGAAAATGAAAATAAATGATATAATTCATCATTTAAAAAAAATCGCGCTCTGACATTTTATTAATAGTTTAAACCGGGTATTACGGCGCAAAATCAACCAAATATAAGTTAGCACGGCACATGTAGCCGAGTCGAAACGTCAAGCAAACAGCGAAGATAAGTTGAACGCTTATCTTTGGTTAATTTTGCACCATAAAATTCCGGTTTAAACTATTAATCAAATGTTCAATAGCATCATTATTAGCAGCTTACCTAGGTAAAGGTGAAGTTAGCCTTATGGTATTCAAAATAACATCTTGGCCATTATAAAACGGAAAAAGGTCAGTAATTGACCTATACTTTTTGCGATTTCGCTTCTTTTAACAAATTGCAGCGAGTTCTATGTCATGTTTTTTCTTTCTAGGAGCGTTTTGCAAAGGAGGAGTTTTCTAAAAAAACTCAATCTGTCAGAGATAGTGGGAAACGAAACAGATGCTTTACGTCTTCGGATTCGCTCTTTTGTTGTTTTTTTTTTTAAAGAAAGCTCCTAAGTCATTGATGACGTTTCTTGTTCTAGGTATAATATTATTTTCCGAATAACCAGTATCAAGGACAAGCCCAACACCATCCAAGCCCTACCTGCCTCTCGGCGTACGGGCCACCTCTGGACACGTACGCCGACCAAGTAGACTTGCTTTTGCCTCTTTTCAACGCACACGTTTTCTTGACTCCATACAAATTATCTTTGTCTGTCTATCTGTTTTGTTGCCAACTCTCCCCTTTCTGGGGCATGACGACCACATTACGGAGACTTTTACGAACAACCAGACTAATTTAAATTTTGTTTCAGCGAAACCTACCCACTGACTCCGTTGCCCGACGAGCTGACAGCGGGACTCCTGACCGAAGGGCCCTACCTTCTGTACGCAACTTGGACACCCAAGGGCCACGGGCTGATCACTGTCAAAGACCAGGACATATACTACCGACCTGCGCCGCGTTCATCCACCGGTTACCGCGTCACTGATACTGGGGTACCAGGAGTTGTGTACAACGGTGTGCCGGACTGGTTGTATGAAGGTTAGTTTGCTTTTGAATTGTACGAATATTGTAGCATCCTAGTATGTATGACATCTAAGGATCACATGATGATCACTGTTAAAGACCAGGGTATTGGTATACTACCGACCTGCGCCACGTCCATCCACTAGTTAATGCGTTACTAATACTGGGGTACCAGAAGTGGTGTGCCGAGCTGTTTGTACGAAGGTAAGTTTCTTTTGAATTGTACGTGTACCAGGATGTAGGTTGTTTATGCTTACGTCGTGTGACACCTAAGGATCACAGGCTGATCACTGTTAAAGAGTAGGGTATATAATACCATCCTGCGCCTCGTTCATCCACCGGTTACTGCGTCACTAATACTGGGGTACCAGGAGTTGTGTGCCGGAATCATTGTATGAAGGTTTTGTTGTGTTGCTTTTGAATTATACCGGGATATAGCTAATATTGCTTGTGTGACAAAGATAAAGCTAAATGTTTGATATACCGCTTTAACCACCACATAACGTAAATGATGACCAGACGTAACTTTGAAGAAATGTATAATTCAATTAAATACATAGTGTAAAACAAAGTCTCCTCCCGCTGTCTGTATCTGTGTATGCTTAGATCTTTAAAACCACGAAACAAATTTTGATACGGTTTTCTTCAGTAGATAGTGATTCTTGAGGAAGGTTTATATGTGCAATACATGCATATAGT
>SJJU01009645.1:0-14317 GCA_012932125.1 Conopomorpha cramerella | reverse complement strand
AGAAAAAATATTCTGTATTTTTGAGCGACTTCGCAAAATTAGGTTTCTGAATTTGACATACGTACATATTCTTGTTCTTTTGTTCCGCGAACAAATGCGCATAACTTCGCCGTTTACGAACCGATTTTAATGATTATTTTTACGCCGGAAAGAAGACATTTCACAGAAAATGAAAGAAGCAAACCAGACTTGTACAGGAAACCGAAGTCGTTTCTTTTTTCTTTAAAGTTATATTAAGAAGCTCATAGTAATTTTTGATACTCTAAACACGTAAGGGTTGAAACACAATTAAAATTATACTTATCTTCTATTATAAATACGCTCCAATTATCCTGCTTAATATTTTTAACTTTACATCACATGCAGCCAGCTGTATTCCCAAACGTTTTCTATATGCTGTATGTAACATTTATGAGGTGAAACCAAGCTACAACAATAAGTCGACTAACTTTGGATAAATAAATACCTATCGTAGTACCGTAGCAGTTCTAGTCACCAACAACATTAACCTGATATAATTTTACAATCACAAACATATACTCGATAGTTTAGACCGATCGGTTTTGAGCGACTTCAAATAAAGAATCATTCAAATCGACCGTAATTTATAATATGCTGTTTTATATGACGCTCGAAGTGATCATTTATTAGTCTTTGACGGAAAACGCTCTGAAGTTGTCGTGCTCAATTTTATTGTTGCTCTCGCTTTATTGAGTGTGCCGAACGGACACAACATAACAACTATGCGTTCTTACTCTCATTGCGCTAGTACAGGAGTATAGCAAGTTTTTAGTTGGTGCGAGACCCACATAACCCTACTATTGTGACCGCCAGGTAGCGTTTTCCAAGCAACCCGAGCGTTGTGATTATAGGCATTTCCCTCAAAATGATCGTGGAATTCATTAAGGAAACCCATCGTCCTGCTGGATGTCATGTGACTGATGATAATATAGCGTTTAACTTGTTAGCAATTATCATCCCAGTATCCTACCTACTTTGGGACTATAGTTGGTTGACGATACTTTAATACGTACGTAATACACAAAATTCCTCCTGTAACAGTATGATTTGCCACACTCCTCCGAAACGGCTTGGACAGTCATGTACTAAAGTTGTACGTCATTTTAATAAAGAAAAGGCGTGAAGTGTGTTTTTTTTTTAATAAATAGTCCGTGTCAAACAAAATACACACGTACACGAGTAGAACTTTTTAACCAAAGAAATTAAATAGATCAAAACTGAAAAAGACGAAAAACAACATAGGTAAATAAGGTATACTGTTACCAAGTACTCTTTATTCTTCTTGTTCATGAACAATGAAAAGCATGAAATCAAAACCTCATAAAAAAGTTCACAATCGACATTAATAACATCCGCGCAGTTTCATTTATTGATAGGTACACACATTTCCGCGGAAAAGAAAAAAAAATATTACTCAGTGAAACCCTACGTAATATACCTACAGATAAATAGTTTCACAATCGTTAATAAAACTGTAAAGTCGAATTCTTTAAAATCCTTATTTCACAACCCAGTAAATTAGGTTACTTCAGTTTTTAGTGTGTTAAAAAATAATGTCGGGGCTTTTGCCGCACCTAATACTCTGACTGTCTGATCTGTATGTAGGGAAAATTACAGCATGCGATTTTAAAACCAAAGTAATACTAACTTAGTACGAAGGTAGGACCAGAATCGCTTCACATCGAGAGTGAAAATATCTAATCGAGTTTCATTCAAAGAACGAATACCCGCATCGAATTGACCCTACAAAAAGAGAAATAAACACCCGCTCACCATCTCTGCGTTGGCGGCGCATATCCCAGATCAATCTAAACTTTTACTGCAATACCTAGGTTAAGTTAAAAGTTAACTTCAAAGGTGCTCTTGAAATCACATCGTCGGGTGATTAATCAATAGTCTGCTGCTTTTAAATTATTATCAGTCCAGTATAAGAGAACATATTTATTTTCTTTCCATTTTTTTTTACGGTGACGAAATCCATATTGACACACCACCGCTATGGGGAGGCGATAAAGTAGTGTCAGACTTCTACAGAAAACAATCTTCAGGGCCCTTCAACAGTCCAGAATATTGAGGCGCACTTAGTGACAGTGGTGCACACAAGGTAAGGAATGTTCGGGCACGGATAAACAAGGACCTCAGTTGTCAAATTTATTTGTTTCACAATGTTTTCTCATTAACCGCACACCATTGTCCATTGCTGAATTTGACAATTGTTCCGGGATGAAAGTCACGTCTAGATAACGTCGTGTCTCCTTTTGTAGCTGTTTTTTCTAGCACACCAACTGATTTGCCTCTAATATAATTTGCTATAGTTACCTATTTACATTAAATTTATTTACAATAAAGTGTTAAATGTATTTTGTACTAACCATTATTTCATCTATAATACATACATGTATGTATTCATATTATCTAACGCAAAATAAAATTTCTTGTACCTTTAAGTACATTTACAAGTGTTTACATTTAAATCCGGCTTGTTTTAGGTACCGGATTCTACTCTCTTAACTTCAATAAAAGAATTATATTGATTCATTTTTCTTGTCAGTTTAAAATACAGTACATAAAAAACAAGGAATATTTAGATACCTGCTTTTTTATCTGACAGTCGTAGCTCATGCTACGAAATTCTCGTAGCACAGATAAAAAAATATTACAAAACCAATTTGACTCAGTGGACTACCGTTTAGTTGTAACCCTTTTTCATTTATTTAATCCATCGTACTACAATTTCGTAGATCGTATTACATAATATTTAGAGTTACAGTCAGCCTTAACAATTTTATTATTTTTATTTTCATAAATACGTTATAATTGAAACTACAAACGCACATTTGAATTTAGATATTGTTACTGTTTTTATAACACGGTAAGAGTAGATAGGTACTTTAAAAAAAAATACGCATTGTTTCTGTGACTATTTAAACATTTTTCCTACATTTACGTACATACATGTACAGTCGGCCAAGAATCTAATCTGCCCGCTTAAGATGAAACTCATATATGAATGTTATTAGACATTAAGGTTAATTTTACAGTACACAACAACTCTACCTTGTATGTTAGTGAAGTGACATACAAACAGACAACACAGACCACTTTCTTGGCCTACCGAAGACAATTAATACAAATATGCGTTAAATATACAGGGCCCAGTTATTCCCAGGGAAAACTTTGAGAATAGACATTTTTAGTTATCATTATTCGACACGGTAACATCACAATGTTAGATACATTTATTATGGGTACTAACTTTAACTTATTTCGTTCAGATAAAACGTGCTTTGAAGTATCCGGACCACATCGGATGAACTTAGAGGTCTCGAATTAGAACTACTACAAATACTAGAATTTATTACTCGCATTTACTGCTTGCATTGCCTGTTACAGGCCCCACCGCCCAATCGTATAACAGGATTTATTAGGTATGCTTTTGGTCCGCACATAAAACTCTTTTTACATTTTTAAAGTAATGTGGTAAGTGAAAATAAGGGTGGGTACGATCTATATATTTATTTTTGAAACGCTAGAACATTCAACGACGCAATCATTATTTAAATCTAGGTCAATTCTATTGGGTGCTATAAAATATACATACATACAACACCTGTCCTTCAGAGGGGTAGACAGAGACAACCCAGACCTTGTTGCTAAGATCCTGACAACCCTCTCCTGCCTCGTCCACATTTGTAAATAATTTTAGTACTTTTTAACCTACAACAAACAAAAGAAGGAGGTTCTCAATTCTACGGTTTTTTTATGTTACTGTCCTCAACACTTTTGACGGGGTGAACTGAGAGAGAGAGACCTCATTGGTTTCCCTTTTGTGTCAATTTAAATTTGCTTCAGTTCAGACATTGATTGGCGTCCATGAAGAAACACAAATGTCTTAATATTTTACTAGTTGAAGTCGGTTATGTTTTATTTATAGTGATTACACTCCTTTGTTTAACACGTCACCGATTTGATCAATAACCCTTCGACAAGCTCTACTTTACCGAAATGCCCTTTTAAATTCGGCACGACTTCGTAACAAATCTTTATGCACCTTTCGTTCATTCTTACCGGCCGGAGACATTCATTACGACCGGATTATTAATTCCTACCTGTATTTACTATCTTCTTTTGAACCACAGCGTTCTCTCTTTACTTCATTATACAGTCCGCACTATAAAACGTGTTTCTATAGCATTTATGTTAGTACTTTCATGTCTCTTCTGCCATAGCAATGTCTGTCTAACTACCATACACCGCAAGACGTGCTTTTTAGCTATACTTAATAATATTTATATTATTCTAGGCCGGTGCTATACAACCACAGATAATGGAATTTAATACATAAAATGATTCTGTGATCTTAAACCATTCTTGTTAGACCACCTCAGATAGCTTTCGCAAATTTTACTAATTTCCAAAGTTAAAATACATCCGAAAATATTGTTTCTGGTTTTGTAAATATCATCTAAATACTCTTTTACAAGCTGCCACATGAAACTTTATAAGCCTCCTTCAGTTAAAGCCGGCAAATGTAATTTTACAATCTATGTAAAGAAACTAAAACAAATTATTTTCAGTACAAAAGATTTCAACGCGCACTGGATTATATTGATAAGTATTGGAAAACCAAATAAAATGTACTAAACGTCAAACTCAAATGTCCAGTCAATAATAAAGTCCTTTCACCCTGTACACCCCAGACGCATTGTACAGTTAATATTAAAAGCCCTTAATACAAAACTTTACAATAAAACATAAGCAAGTAAAAAGGTTTTATTTTTTATTTAATTTTATTTTATTTGGAATATCAACAGCAACATTACATTTTGTATACTTAAATTAAATTAAGTACAATTAATATGGCTAATAACCGATATCCTCAGGAGCACTGTATAAATGGTTGTAAATACAAAGGTTAATTTAAAAATAATATCATTAAATACTCCATACATTCATTCACCGCGTTATTTTTTCTTCTTCATTCGCTTGTTACCCACTTACCTACCTCGTTAAACATACATAATAAAAAATACAATACTACACAAAATAAACTTACGATGTAATAAAGATGGTGTGTAAGCCCCACGACACTTTATAGCTATTTACTAGTGCACCCGACAAACGTTGTCCTGTATTAGCTAACTTAATTTCGATTTAGTAGAATTTCTCGTACAATGTTCTTAATATTTTTCTTTGAGAAGAACCTTCTCCTGACCTTACAAAACACAACAAAAAGTTTTTGATTATTTTTTGTATTATGAGATAAAAAATCGATGAACGTTTTAATACCATATTATATGACAATAATTTCCGAACATACGAATCTTCTTAAAAGAAATGGCTAAATAGACTCACAAGACCATAGTTTACCTAGTAACAAATTGTACACCTACCGTACGAAAGAAAACTAACATCCATACATATTCTTACTAATAAATGCAATATATTTATCTTACTAATTACTTATACTTATTTTTACCCTTCTACAAGACGCACAGGAGTTTTGCGTTTAGCAACATATTTTATCGATTCATTGTTTATTAGGTATAAATAGATTTTACTATTAGATTAGATATTAATTTCGTGCATTAACCTAGTTGGGTTAGGCATCGTATGTGCCAAAGAGCTAGACTAGTTAGTCTTGCTGTGGCACATCTGATATACAATTTTATGCACGGAGAGGACAAATCAATAACGCTTGTCAGGACGTATTAATTACATATTGTACTCCCCTCTTGTTATGCAAGCTGCAGCATCAGTCTGATATTGGTAGCGCCGAGTTGCGAGGCGACGCGGCGGCGGTGGCGGCGGCCGACTTAATTTGATTTCGCCTGGTCGCTCATCGTTCGCAATTTGTAGCGTTGGAATCACGGAGCGTAGTAGGTACGTACGTAGAGCGTATATCTATGTCTAATGAAGAAACGCGACATACGCTGGAGGTACGTCGTGTCGCGTCGCGTCGCTGCTTCGAGTAGACCTACCCGCATGGAAATTATTATCCGGCTTAAAATGTAATCGGCGCTATAAATACGCTTCTTATCTACGAAACGTACTCGAAAGGAAGGAGTGTAATAAACATTCGTTTCGTCTAAAATAAAAAATAGTACATTCAATGAGTGCCTGAGCTAAACACTACGAACATTATTAAAATAGCAAACTATTTTTAAAAAATATCTGATACTGATTCGTTTAGTAATATCGATATAGAATAATAGATTACATTATTTCAACGTGGAGGAGAGGCTCGCAATTATTTTACCAAATCCGCTTCACGTAACACATCCTGTTGAAATTTTTACTGCTTCAAAAAAAGTTGTGTCGGATTTTCATAGTTAAGTAAAATTAACCTCAAATTTAATGGCATTGATGAGTGATTATATTTTTGGCCGACTGTTCATAGCTATGAGGGTATTTTTAACCAAGTAGGTTCTCCAGTCAATGCGTTTATTTTTTGTATGCATTTCCATGTATAACTTTTTAAGTTCCTAGATTTTTATAAATCTTTTGTTCATTTAATAGTTTACAACCCCATAAATATCGGTCGGATCGGTCCCATAAATATTTAAAATAATCTCCCCTAAAAGTAGGAAAATAGGGGAAGATCGTTGATTGTTCACTTACTGATTGTATTACTGTTTGGTATAACAAGGTAGTCTGATTTTAACTATGTCGCCGATCCAATTTTTTGTTAAAAAGTTTTTACTTGTTGTTCTTTTTATCTCGTATAAAACAAACATACTTAGCACTTTATTTCATATTTGCTCAACCTTATAGGTACTGTCCGGTATTAAAAAAAGGAATATGCTAACCTCATTCCGAAAATATAAAACACTTGAAGTAAGAGAGCATCATGTGTACGCATGGGACCTGCAACCCAGGCAAAAACTTGGAGAATAGACATTTTCAGTTCACACTATTCATATCTTAGTAGACGTTCAAAATCGATTAAAAAAAAGCGTCTTCCCTCTATCTAAATGTATCACCGCGAACACGCACAAGAAAGAATCCATTCTTTTCAAAACGTTCTTCAGTGACATTTAGTTCGTCGGTCGTCAGTTCTGCAACCCGACGGGCTATGTCGCTGACTGTGATTCTTCTGCGGATATCTTCATTCTCTAACACAAATAAAACATTTTCACAGAAAAATTAAACCAACGAATAAAGTGAAAAGCGAAAACTTTTTTAGTCCAAATTTATATCAGGCCACCTTTGGGGTCCAATAAAAAAAGAATTATCAAAATCGAACTAAGTTGTAGTCTGTAAAAGTGCCTTTAAAAAGATATATACGCGTCGAATTAGAACCTCCTCCGTTTTTCGTCGCTTAAAAATACCTACACATAATAAAAATAATACTTAATTATCGGCTACTACTACTTAAAATGACATGTGCGTGAAAGGTGTAACTGCAGAAATGACGAATGACATATATGAATGGCGAAAGGGTACGTCATCATTTTCCTGATGATTTTCCACCTAGTGTGGAATAAGAGCAGAAAAATGGTGACTTAGTTATCGGCTACTGGGACGTTGCGTGTTCGAGACCAGCGTTCTCAGCTTGTAGGTCCCTTTTTTAACGCTACACTACACTCATACGTTATAGGAAAACATCATGGGTCCTTTACCCACGTACTGTAGGTGTGTTAACCCCACAACCTCAATAGGCTCAGCCTCTATCCCGTTGGATTAAATACGCTTAGTGAATTGTTGGACGCATGTCTACCTCGCTACGGGAAGGAGTCTGAGGGGCGTTTGTGCCCTTGTATAGAAACTTTTTTGAGTTTTTTACCTTTGTTTTTAACTGGTTTATTTTGTACTTGTAACAAATGCCAATACATGGTTTGTGGTCTTTTTCCATTAGCTTATAGCCCTCAATAGACTTCCAGGAGTTAGGCGGCCACATTGTGAAGAATAAATAACATTCATTTTCATTTCTTATATGCTACGCAATTTCAGGTATTTCCAGTTAAGTTACTGTAGCTATAGTATACGTACATTTATTGGTGACGGCAATGGAGCACTGCAGCGACGTTGCTCCTAGATTCGATTTGAGAACGCGGCGGCGGCGGTGGTACCGTAAGCGGCGGCGGCTGGGCATGGGCAAACTTTCCACAACTCCATTAAAATCGGAGCGTAAATTAGTTATCTTTCCTTTGAGACACTATTTTCTTCACTTAATACCATTAAACCTTCATACCGTGCAGAATGGTGTAGGCGCAGTCATAGGTACACGTCTATGATCGCAGTAATTTTTGTTTATAAACACAATTAACAAGGTTTTGTGTACCATCGTGTCTGATGTTAAGCAGCGCGAGAGCACATTTTTTCATTAGCTCATTAGGTTGTTTATTGGTAGTCATGTCGTCATGACGCCTTAGCGTTGGATAATGCCGGGTTCGCTTCCCACCCTCTTCATAATGTTTTAGTGAGTTCACACCTATCTATGTACTAGGTAAATTTGGCATAGTTACAAATTATTTACATATTAAATATTACTTCGCTCACTAAGATAACTGTATTCCGAGCGCTAGTGCACCTCTAGTGAAGGTCTCAATAGCTGGTCAAATTTATGTTATTAGGTAAGATATCTTCTTGGAAGCATTTATCTGTATTAGAAGGACTATTGCGTATTAAAAAACATAATAAATAATATACACTTCACGCCTTTAATCCCAAAACGGGGTAGGCAGAGGCACTTGCTTAATAAGCAAATGCCTACGGTTCACGGTATTTAACCCAACGTGACAGGGGGTGAGCCCATCGCCGTTATAGGGTTCACACACCTTGTGGTGTGCGGGTTTCATCACGATGTTGTCCTTCACCGTACGAGCGTTGCGTTGCGTACATAGGCTCTGAAAAAGAGTCCCATTGGTACACGTCCAGTAGCCGGACTCGAATCCGCGACCTCCCGGTTACAAGTCAAGTATCGGACCAACTGGACTACAGACGCTCTTAATAAATACATAATAAATACTGAAAAAAAAACAATTGAAAAAGTGAATTTGTTTATGTTCTCAGACCAAACACAACTAGACTTGCAAGCCGCTTACCACTCGCAGTCTTTCTCTTTCTAAGCAATGTGTATGGTATTTTGCTAGTAAAAGTGACAGTTTGGATCCAGAAGATCTTACGGCGTAGCAGGGTAGTGCATGTATGCACTACCCTGCTACGCCGTAAGGGGCAGAAGATACATTTCTCTTGCTCTTTCACTCCTGCATGTTTTTCATGTGGTTTTCTCGTTTTATTCTAAACGTCAGCTAGGATTGCAAGTCTATTATAGTTATTTTTGGTCTGAGTGTAGGTGAAGTGTGAATGTGTGTTTGCGGTGTGTGTGTGTCTGCGTGTTTGATTCAAATCAAAGCTTTACTGGTTATTTAATTCGCTAGGCACCTCTAGAACAATAGATTCAAGCCACTTAAATTGTGCCACTGTCAAGTTCAAAAATAAAATAAGACTATGTTCCAATTTTCCTGCAATTAGATAATTTAACAATACAATAGCATCCTTTTACATTTGAAGTGCGAGGTTATTTATACAACGTTAAATCAAAAACGTTGGCGAAACAAGTTTATTTACCTTATCTGATGAAGTAATTTTTTTCGATTTTGTTATAGGGCTTAATGGGGAAAGTTGTTTGGTGATAGGTTGTGATGACCATGATACCTAAGGAAGACTTTATAATATTATGTTTGAACGTGGTAATATCAGGGAGTAATAGTGATTGAAAAAAATAGGCTTTGATAAAAATAAGTAGTGTTTGATAGTCCTGTTATCGATTCAAATTATACTACGAGTATATCCATAGTTCCGTGTAAATTTCAAAATGTTATGGCAATATTAATATTTCGTCCAAACCAGAAAATATGGTGTCTTTTCGAAGCTACCCCGGTAGCTACCTTCTGCCTCTTAACATATTATTATTTATATACTAGTTTCAAAAAACATTTTGGATATAGAATTTCTGCAGTAACATTTTATTTTCGTATATTTAAAACGATATCGTATAAATAGTGTTTATTTCCATATAAATGCTTAAGGTGTTTCGACTGTAAGGTGATTTATAAAGATTAAGGGACTTTGAGCTAGAGCGTCTGTGGTCCAGTTGGTCGGATACTTGACTTGTAACTCGCGGGTTCGAGTCCGGCTACTGGACGTGTACCAATGGGACTCTTTTTCAGAGCCTATTGTACGCAACGCAACGCTCGTACGGTGAAGGACAACATCGTGATGAAACCCGCACACCACAAGGTGTGTGAACCCTATACGGCGATGGGCTCACCCCCTGTCACGTTGGGTTAAATACGCTTGGTGAACCGTGGGTACTTGCTTTAGCAAGTGCCTCTGCCTACCCCTCTTTGGGATTAAAGGCGTGAAGTGTTTTTTTTTATATTTTTAAGAGACTTGGATTGAAGATTTTATCGTAATAAAGAAAATCCAATTAAGGGATTTTGGGATTGTTTAAAAAGTAAAGTTTGATTGAAATCATTTCCGTAGATTTTGTGTGAGAGAGTAATAAGCATAAAAAATCAACAGTTTCGCGTTCAAATATATAATACACACATCAAAAGTGTCTAGGGATCAAGAACATTTTTAGCTCTAAAAAAATCTAATTTATATAAATCAAATCTAATCTTCTGGATTGGTCTCTTACATAATTCCCCATACCTGTATCAATGACTTATCACCACATTTTGAATAAATTCAGGTTTTGTAAAATATATTCTTGATGGCAATCTTCTAAAATGTACTTGACCCCTAGACACTTTTGATGTGTGTGCGTATATACATATATGCGATTGCATAAATTTATGTTTCTTTTATGTTTTAATTATGTAAGTCTAGGATTAGGCAATAAATTCTAACTGGCACACAAGAATTCAACCACCTTCTTTTTTCTTCCAATACACGGCCTAAATGACGTCCGTAAGTAATATCCGGATTGTTATCTGGCCACTTAACACTAATTACAATTTACCCTTACAGAGCAAAGTTCCCCTTTTGAGATCCCTATATCGCATAACATATTCAGCGCGATCAGCCTGTTCTATATAACGTTGTTACTTAACCTATATTTTCAGAAACCTTTACATAAAAGTATGAACAAAATCCGCCGTTTTAGTCAGCGAATATTACGATTGACGACGTAGACGTGGGGTGAAGGCCGCGGGGAGAGGAGGGTCAGGATTGTGGTGTCATTCCCCTAGCAAAGCTCGAGCGTCAGGGCGAGGTATTTCGACGTAAATTTGGTATACAATTTATACTACTGCACCATAAACTGATATTAGTTAAAGATTTCTATAAATACTAGCTGACCCGGCAAACGTTGTTTTATCAATACGCATTACTGTACCGCGCGGTGTCGCTCGCGGATTTCGGAATGAAATAGCCTGTGTAACTCAGGGATAATGTAGTATTCTAATAGTGAAGGAATTATCGAAAACCGTCGAGTAGTTTTTGAGTTTATTCGTTACAAACCTCTTTGCAATATTAGTATAGATAAACAGTGTTTCTATATTTTTATATATATTGTATGTATATATAGCTTCCTCAAAAACCACTTTACCTTTCTACTAAAGAAATCCCCCATCATGATTGTAAAAGTAGGTAACATTTCATGTTTCACATAATCGAGCCACATCTAGTTTGGTAGCATTATAATACCGGGAGCAAATACGACACAGCAGCGTTAGCTTAGATCTTCGTATACGCGATGCCCCAAGGATTTAGTAGTAAGCCAAGAAATATGAATGGAAATTAAGTTTCATAACGTGATCGGTAAACAAAATTATTGAAAATATACTACTAATATATAGTTGGATATAGTTAACCAGGGATAAATAGCAAGCGCAGTCTGGGAAGACCTGTGCTACGCCTTAAAAACTGCGTGAAAGGATACATGACCTCTTTCCGGATCAGTTGGATTGGGAGGACTGGTAGGGCTGGCAGAAGACCGCGCCGGAAGGCTGTTAGTGATGGTCAGGCGGAACATGACGTGGCTTGGTTTCGGACGCTACAGGTTAAACGCATAAAGTGTCACCCCGCCACACCCCTGGTGGCGAAAGTCTCGCAGCACGCGTGTCAACACTGTTTGTCGCTCCCAAATCGGACTGAATAGTCACACTAAACGTTGCCAATAGACAAGTTACTTAAATCATCAGAATATGATGAAATGGCCACAAAGAGATAGTAAACCTTAATGTTCATTAAGGTAGCGATTGTTCTGGGGTTCCCCAGGCGTTGGGAAGTATTACGGAACTGTTACTGCTAGCTTGTAACGACGTTAAATCCACTGTCCTTTCAACTTATAACCATCCAACATTGAAGCTCAATGACTCATCATCATCATCATCAGCCCATACTTGTCCACAATCACTTATAAACTTACTAAATTTAGAATTACTTTTTAAATCACAAAAATCAATCCTGCGACCTTCCATCCCTATAGTTACTAAAACTTAACTAACGTACTTGTTTATTAGGTACTTTGACTACGGCAATCTAAAGTTATAGTGTTACCTACACTGATTGAACAGTGCCTACTCACAGCAAATTAATATCGACAGTACATGCGGAATAATTTAAATCAATGTCACAAGCAAATACCACAAATGCAAAACAAAAACGATTGTTCTCGAATAGAAATAGATTTTGTATAGAGGTAATAGGTATGTAGGTATGTTGCAGTCAAACGTACCAGTTTAATTTACCTTTCCTTGCAGTCAGAGAGACTAGTGTAATTCTCGTGAATGGAATGAATAATAAATAACTTTACAAATCAACTCAATAAATTTCAATATCAAAACAGAGCAGATAGATAACTGAACTTATTAAAGATAGGAAATAGGTAGGAAATTTGTTTGGACGGTCCATTGTTACCGTTATAGCATTCCATAGATCGTAAGCAGTGTTGCGTAGCGAACATAGACTCCTGTAGTGCATCACGTCGTCATGTTCGCGCGTGCCTTCAGCGAGCTCACTCTATTGCAATGCTGACAGAGCGGGAGAGCTCTAACATACTTCCCGCGAATATCGCTGGCGGGTGGTTCTTATTATTACCACTGAGAATAACCACTGATGGTAATACTACATTTTTCACTATTACCATTAGGGTACCTTAACGGCGATGGGCTCACCCCCTGTAACGTTGGGTTAAATACGCTTGGTGAACCGTGGGCATTTGCTTATTAAGCAAGTGCCTCTGCCTACCCCGCTTTGGGATTAAAAGGCGTGAAGTGTATGTGTGTGTTTGTACCATTAGGGTTTCGAATCACTAAACCCGCCGTGCTCGATTTTAATTATTTTTGATACAACTAAGCGTCAATAGTTCTAGTGAGACTGATTTGAAATAAACCTGCAGTCCCAGTATTACCATTGCAATGGGTAACAGTAATAGTGACACCCACCCTCGCTGCCGATACGCAACGACTACAATTGACAACATTTCATATTTTCTTGACGTTATTGTTTTGTGGAATATTAAAGAAAAGTGAAAAATAAGGAACCCGTATTTATAATTTTCATTTGAATAGTAGTTAATTCTTTCATAATTTTTTTCTTTGAAAAAACGGCTTGCGTAAACAACATGTCATTCATGACATCATTGTTTTATAGAATATAATTAATGTCCTAATGCAATAATAAAACCTATTATTGTTACGCTGCTATTACGATATATAATGTCAATCCATTTGAATGAATACTGTACAATTATTATGAAACACACCCTAAAGATAGACCATATAATTAAGGACGTACGTACCAGTGACGTTATCTCTCATATTTCATATAAATACATTTTTTTTCGAATTCATGCATGGAAAATATCTGTTGTTTTTTGTACAGAAAAATACCGAAACAGTTTCTTTCTATAAGTTATGAAAAATGAAATGTTATCATTTATTTCACTCTACAGAAAAGGAGATCAAAATGTATTTGGATACCGCCAAACGAACAATCGTGGAATTACTGGGTCACCCGCCATATAGTCCCGACCTAGCACATTGCGATACTATTTATTCCCGAAAATTAAATTATATTTTCGAGGTAAACGTTTTATGGATGCCGAGGAAGCAGTAGCTGCGGTTTAAAAGGCCATCAAAGAAACCCCAAAGGAAGAGTAGGCAAAGTGCTGTGCACAGTGGTTCCATTTGATGCAATGATGTATTAACATGAATGGACACTATTTTGAAAAGATATAATAATACTAATGACTTGTTTGTTTAATCAGTGTTTCATTTTGTAAGAACTTTCAGTGTGACCCTTGTATATCATTCATGGGGGTATAGAACTAGAACCAGGC
>SJJU01009640.1:0-10153 GCA_012932125.1 Conopomorpha cramerella | reverse complement strand
AGTACTTTTCCGCCACCTTCGGCCAGGACATCACCAATCTGGTCTGTATGTGTCCTTCTGGGGCGACCTCTACTCACCCGGCCCATTACATCACCCATATAAATCTCTTTCGTCAATCGACTTTTATCCATTCTCTCCATATGCCCAAACCACCGAAGCATGCCCTTTTCAATCTTGGTCACTACGTCTTCCTCCAAACCGCAACTTTCTCTTATCACACTATTCCTTATCCTGTCATTCAATGTCACGCCTTTCATGCTCCGCAATGACCGCATTTTTACGGCATTGACTTTACTTTTATGCTTCTTCTGCCATACCCAACTTTCACTCCCGTGCATTAAGGTAGGTGCCAGTACAGCGTCATGGACAGCCAATCTTGCCTTTTTCGACATGAATTGGCTCTCCATAAAACTGCGAAGGGCACCGTTAACCTTATTACCCGCACTCACTCTTCTTTCAATATCTTTGTCAAACTTTCCATCACTTGTAAATAGAGATCCCAAATATACAAACTCATCCAATTGTTCAACTTTCTCACCGTCAATCATGCACTCACAAACTGTCCTTTCATTATTTTCGACTACCATTACTTTGGTCTTACTTGCATTCACTTTCATTCCTTTCCTTTTCAATGACTCATTCATACAATTAATCATCTGCTGCAATTCATACGCCGACGGTGCAAGAAGAACTTAAAAGATAGACATAATATACTGTCGTGGACATTTTTTTAGATCATTTCAAGAGGAATAATTTTTTCGTACATATATTTTTGATATCTTGAACCGTTTTCGCAGCGTACGCAAGGATGAATAATTTTCCCCGATTTTTTCACATTTTCCATTATTTCTTCGCTCCTAATAGTTGCAGCATGATGTTGTATAGCCTAAAGCCTTCCTCAATAAATGATCTATTAAATATAAAAATATTTTTTCAATTCGAACCAATAGTTCCTGAGATTAGCGCGTTCAAACAAACAAAACAAAACTCTTCAGCGTTATAATATTAGTGTAGATTACGTCGAAGCTTTCTTTTACCTTCGTAGTTGTTGTAGAAAGGCTTACAACCGCACTCCTGGACAGCCAGGTCGTTCCTGCACGTGCGGTGACACATGTTACTGCTGTACACCTGCATATGTAAGTATATAAAAAAGACATTTAATCTTGGATGATGAGTTAATAAAGACAGAATCGACAGACAAGACAGATGATGTAATGTAACTGAGTGATTTATAAGCGACTATTTTTATTAGTAACTTTAACACTTAAGTAATACTAAGAACGTTTAGCCGTGTAGTGACGGCGAGTAGAATACATGTATCACCATCCCTGCCCAACTTTTCCCATCGTGAGGGGTCGTAAGAGGCGACCGAGGAAACTCTCCAGAGGACGAGCAGCAGCGTTCTCTGCGAGTAAAACTACAACACCACTGCGATCGCCAACCAGACTGCCAATCGTGCCATTATTGGCATTTCCCCCCGAATGATCATGGAAATCATTGGGGGAGGCCCTCGTCCAGCAGTGGACGTCATGTGGCTGATGATGATGATGAACTAATTTTGATTAGGGAAGGTATGTGTTTTTACTATTGAAAGAAGGAGGGAATTACTTATTAATTGTTTGATGTTGTTTTTTTAAACACAATGAACAAGCGTTTGACCACCATCCGGCCTGATGTTAAGCAGCGATGTGGTCTACGATGGAGCACACTTGTTGTCCCTATACCTTAATCTTTTTTTGTCATATTTCGCAATCACGACAAACCTATCTTCTATTTAAATTTTAAAATAGTTATAATTATTTGTAATTATGTTTACTTGATCTGAATATTGTACCTCTAGCACGAACCAACGTTACGCAGTTCACATTTACGTTACGTTGCAAAACTAAGTATGCGTACTTCCGATAAATTCCGGCAGATGGCGTTGTTTTTTTTTTCATACATTATCAACGCTAACGGATACGTTGAGAGTTGGTTCGTGCTCAAGGCACTGAAATACCTCTTTCCTTGGTGCCGGGTTCTCGTCAGTGTAAAGACAGCGACGCCGGCGTAATAGTAGGTCCCTTACACCAGAACCACAGCTGCTGGCAATCACGCTCATATCGCCACGTATGGATAGAGACTTGTATAGTGTGTAGCCGTGCGAGTTTACATCTGCCACGTCGTATGGTGAGTGATAGTAAAGCTGCTTGGGGGAGGTTTAACAAAATTAATGTTCCTTGAAAATACTTTCGTACACAATTCAATATAATTTACTATTCATCGAAACTGGTAAGTCTTTCTATTTCATTAGAGTAATAAAATACAGTTGACGTAAATCTATAACATTCATCAGTTTGATGTAAAACAAAAGGGTTGAAGTATCAGATCGGTCAAACAATGGGATCGGACCCTTGATGCAAAAGGTTTTCAGCAAAATCTTCCTGTAGGTAGATTGTTCATCCCTATACATACCGGTGGTGATATGTCTGATATCTTGAATTACCATTGTACTACTAACTGACTTACGTCAAGAATCGCCCTAAAAGCGTACCACTATTGATTGTGTGTACACCTTAAAAATTGATGCATAACAAAGGCTGAGCGATGATCAAGAAATTCGACTTCTTTAAAATTAGTAAGAATTTTACGGTTATTACCACACAAAGTAAACGTCCGTTTGTTTCGTGTCCATTCGTTCGTTTTAATGACAAATTACAGCACAGCACCGCAAGCTGCGTTATGTGGACGTTACCGAAAACAATGGATCGACACAAAACGAAACGGACGTTTTCTCTGTGTTTTACTCACCGTCATATTAACTGTTCCTTCGAAAATGACAAAGCAAGAATAGTCCACGAATTGACACATCAGTGGAAAGTCTTTTGTCTCATTAATATGGTCTTTGCTGAAAACGAAAAAATATATAAATTGAGCATAACATAGCTGCTTACTTCAAATGTTAACACCCTCGAATTTCAAAGTCAATGTCAAAATTTCTTTATCTCATCGTTATAAGTGCTATAACATACAAATGTACAGTAGCATAACACAAAGCTTGATTAACGTCATTTATGACTTTAAAAACAAAAGTAATCTTCCCCGAATCGAATAGGTGCAACCGTTTTTAACAGTAAACTTTGAAATTAAAATTGTGTCTATAAACTGTCAGACCAGCGAGGGAAACCACAAGCAGGGCAACCAGAAAGAGGAAAAATTGAACACTTCAAAAATAATATGAAACTTACTCGATAAGTACATCAGCAACAGCGACAGAGTTCGTGTTGTAACATACACCCATCTCAGTCATGATTGGGAACCAGTGCGATGACATATCGTTTACCCATTTGGCTTTGCCTGAGAAGCTGTTCTTCACCTTGAATTATAATGATAAATGTGCATTGCATTAACCACGGATTTTATTTTGGCGTAAATGCCAATTTTCTTTCCCAGATGCACATCTGTCTACCCCGCATGAGATTCGATCAGTAGGGAAGCTATCATGTGGTACATGAAACTAATACAATATAAACAATTATTTTATCAATCCTGGTACAAACATAAAAAATGACAAATAAGTAGACTCTGAGAGACTGATACCTATAATACCTGATACCTATATAAATAAGTAGTTGTCGTTGTGAATAGATTCTATAGATTCAAATATTTGCACGAAACCGACAATTTTATCAATCCTGGCAACAGTTAATTAAATATTAGTTTGATTCTATCTTACAAGTTTATACTTACTTCAACAGCTAACTGATACATATCTACTTCCAAAGTCGGATCATCGGCGTATCTCTCAAAGCCTTTCAGATTGAGAAGGTCCGAGTTGGCGACAGTTTCAACGAAACCTTTGTAATAGTTGTATTTCTCATCATCAGGTTCAACGTTCCAGTACGATTTGATTACTTGGGGCAGTTTTTTTGAGTCAACTTTTTTCTGAAATATAGTTTGCTACGTATGAATGAAATAATTAAAAAAATGACTCATCAAAGCTACTGTAAGTTGTGAGAAATATAGTTGTAAGTTTGAAAGGAATGGAAAGAAAAGAGAAGCTCAGGATATTAATAAATATGGAGGTCCTTGATATCTGCCTGCTTCTCTGGGAAACGGACATGACGCATATGAAATGAGAGAAATAAACTTCGCTCACACTAAAACACGCGGTGATAGACATCAGTGGGAAGGGCCAAGTTCGGAAGTCCTTGTCCAGGGCAACAACGGTGGGATTTTCGTTGAAGCGCTGCCATTGGTCCAGGGATATGCTCACTGCACCCCAACAAGCTCCACAAGTTACTGCTAGCCAGAGTAACCTGTACAAGCCAGGAATGAAACGTGAACCAAGCACTACTCAGATAAGATTTTTGATTCTAATGGCAAATGTCAGAAAAAGACAAACGCGCCTCGCGTATTACATAATATTATGCATTGATTTTTCTTGGGCCTAAATGCATTACAGGTGGAATATTCCAAGGGGGGTTTCAGAAAAACTACTCGATGGCACTATTAATAAAAGAACTGCTGTGTATGTAGGGCTCTTTTTAATAAATGTTCTAATGAGTCATTTTATTATTGAAATAATTAGTATTCAGTGCGTGTATAGAAAATAACCTTTCAAACCAGTGCCTCCTCTCCGCCGACAGGTGGTTAAATCCATGGATGGACGTCTCTTGGCAGAAGTCTCTGCCCACCTCCACGAAACCGCCTGATATCGAGGAACTGTTGTGTCTGCCATCCCTCTGTGGAGCGGATTGTGTCTGGCGTCTCACATACCTTTTCGGTGCTGCAGATATTAAAATACCCAATATTTAAACGCCTTACTTTCTGATCCACACAGTTATAAATTGTATAAGCTGAATTTTTGAAATTCTTAAATTGTTCAGTTCTAGCGTCAAATCAGCGCCTCTATACATATTATAATTGTGACACATTGCTTGTCAAAAGAGATATAAATACACATCTAACCAATGAACTGCAGGTCTTCTTGAAAAACTGTTATATGATGAATATGAAAGATTTTCTGTCCACAAATAATTTTCAACGGCAGATTAAATGGTAGTTGATATATATGTTTGGGATAAAAATAAAACAATCTATTGTCTTAAAAGTGTCCTTGGAAGTGTTAAGAAGGTGATATTATTTTTCTCTTATTTAAATGAATTTGACTCCATAGTATGAGGTCTGGTTTGAGGATTGCTATGCTTCAAAGAGATTTTTTAATTAATATACAGGTAATATTATCTTTACAAAACATCATACGTTTGTGAATATCGTAAATCCCACTTACTTTTAAGATCCCAATCATTTCGAAGAAGGTTCCGTGGTGGTTCTCTCAAGGGTAACATATTTATTGAATTGCTTACTTAAAATCTGTTGCATAGTGGAAGTACTTACATTACCTTTTGTTAGTATTGTTCAATTTCAAATAATATTTCACTTACAATGTGAAACATAATTTGATAAGACATGTGGTGTTAAGTACGCGAAGCATAATATTATTATAGTTTTCTCTTAAAGTGCTTTACGTATAGCAAGCTGATGATCAACAAATTGTGACTTATTAACGAAAATAATACAATGACAAGCTTAAGAAGTCGGTACCTACTGACACTGGTATTCATATTTATTTCACAACTTTTTGATTTATGCTATTATGCTATTCTATATATGATATGCGTTTCTCTGAAGGAATCAGAAATGAAGTGATCCGACAGAGAACCAAATTCATCGACATAGCTCATCGGTTTAGCAGGCTGAAGTGGCAGTGGATCGGCCATATTAGCCGTAGAACCGATAACTGTTGGGGCAAACGAGTTCTCAAGTGGAGACCGCGTCTCGGCAAATGAAGTGTAGGAGGCCCTCAGACAAGGTGGACTGATGATATGCGCAAGATGGCTGGTTGAAGTTGCATGCGAAAAATCGACAACACAACAGATGACAGTGGCATGCAAATGACCTCAATCGTGCAAGAGGCCTATGTCCAGCAGTGGAAAAGTATGGGCTGATGATGATGATTGACTTTTTAAATTTCATCCTATAAAAAGACAATTACCGACAAGAAGAATAACTATTATTAATGACAAGACTTTTCAGCAGGGCAGTGGAATGTTCCTTTAAAAGGTAGACACTTGTTGAGCTTATTTGCTTAACTGTATCAGTTCCTAAAATGATCTACGGTACAACAGACACCATGAAAATCGTGAATATTTCTAAGTGCATCATGAACAGCTTTACGTGACACGTTGTACATACTCATAACACAACATGCAACAACGCGGCGGATAAAGATCTTAATGGATTACGACAGCGGAACCATTTTAATAGTAAGTGGTGTATAATGGGTAAGTACTTGAGGATAACTAGTTTTTACTAGTGATACCGAGAACACTTAAATGCGTCCAAGCGTTAAGTATCGTATGTTTCTGACGCTATTTTAAAAGCTTACCCAACCTTACTCATAAATAATTATTCTCATGGATAAATTTATCAGTGTTGCGAATTCGTATGTTGGGTTTTTGTCAATCAGTCGCCTCGTCAATGCATAGAGTTTGTCGCATTATGTATGACAATATTAATACTCTTGCCAATTTTAAACCTGCACAACCTCGTTTTATTGGCTATGTGCAAAGTGAGTAGTGGCAGAGAGATAACGACCGCAGCGCACAACACGGCTGAAATCGGAAACAAATGCGGATGATCAGCTGTCAAGTGTTGATTGCAGTACAAAATCAAAGCAAAGAAATGGGCCATGACTGTTGTTGTGTTATTAAATTTTAACGTGTTGCGTTCTTACATGCTCGGCTAATACTAATTTATTGCATTTTATCTCAGTTTGTGGTTGGAAACTAATATTATGTGTAATAGTTTCAAACTCGGTTTTTATTATTATATTAATTTTACAAAGTATTGAATAAATTTCACTTATATAATATTGTCAACAATATTATTTAAATCTTTGATTTTACTTATATTTGCAAAGAAAACTAACAATGTTTGCACTGTTATTATTTGACAGCTTCCGCAAATGTTGTAACCACTACGCGTCGCCACCGTCACGCACATAGCCAATAGAACGTAGAAACGATTATCGCCATCTATTAGCGTTCAATGTAAACGTGGACATTACCTGTTCTCAAAATAGCAGCGCCATCTATGTGGAGAAGTATGAAACTTTAAGACGGCCTTGTTATTTCACAACTTGTGTGTTAATGTGTTTGCTAAAGGGTTCTTTACGACCTGTTAGTTCGTCGTTTGGCAAAGAGATGGCGTTGAAATTTATGCTGTATTTACATCTATTAGTCTATTAAAATATTACAACAATTTCTTCCATGGTTTGAGGAAAAGCTACAAAAGAAAGGTAAAGTGTGTAGGGAATTAGGTAATAGACTATTCTATTATGTACGGCAGCCATTTAACACCAAAACGTTTACAACTTTTTGGGGACTGAGAATCGTATAAGTAAATAAGTAGATCTTTAACGTGGCCTTTGGACTGGTCACCCTCTGAACAAATCTATGTCACCAAGTAAGTGGTCGATAGTTCCCCGTCCATGTTCAGGCTATTCGGTAAAGCCATTAAGCGAATCTGATCAGGGTAGCTAACCCTACTTCTTCAGCTTCATATTGTGGGAGTATTTCTCACCGGTGTGACCTGCGGTAAATACCGTTAATCTGACTTTCGAACATTTTTTAAGATAGGCTTTGTCCTAATATGAGTCCTATTAGTAGGTTAAGTCAGGTACTACGGCGCGAAATTAAACAAACATAAGCATTCAGCTTCGTTGTTTGCTCGACGTTTCCACACAGTTACATGTGCCGTGGTCACGAGTCAGCTCAATAATTATAATCTCAGGGCGCATTCTTTAAAAATATATATTTAGGGCCTTACTAATAATGGCGGAATTGCTATTTCGAAGATACACATAGCTCAACTTAACTTGTCAGTTGTATGTCAAATACGGAATAACCAGTTCAAGAAGACCTGTAATTACCGTTGTATAAGTCACGACGTGTTTATTGGTAAGGGGGTTAAAGTCCGTTTTACATCATCACATACTCACATTACATGTATTATTGATAATAGTAGGAATAAGATACTGTGAAAAATAAATGACATCTATTTTATCCGCAGCTTAGAAGCCATTGTCTTGATTTGGAGGTAAGTATAAAAGTTAGTTCACCAACAACTAACTTTTACTACTTACGTACTTTCATCCCCCAATGTCTTGAACACCTCAGCGCCGTTATGTCCCCACAATTGCCTATCCATTACTTAAATGTGACTTAACAATGTCGTTTTAATTCGTCTCCGAATACTTGGGAAGAAACTAATGAAAGCAAAACATTTGCTCTGAGGATTAATGTTTCGAGTATAAAAGCAATTATTTCAAGTTGTCATTTTGGAAAATAGTGTACATAACTAATTAATAAAATAATATCATTACTATTTCAGTAAATTCGAGAAAGAGAGAAGTCTATTCGAGAGGCCAAAGACATACAATTTTTATTTAAGGAATATTTTTGGGCGATAACCTTATAATAGATATTTGTCCATCTAAAGTTAATTCTTAAATTAAACGCATTTTAATATAAAGATATTTTCAATACCATGCTGTGCTCATCATTTCAGATACAAAATACAGTGAAGGCGTGTATTCTTTATCTTGAGAATTGGACTATATCTTCCAAAGAACGAGGTAAGTTGCAAAAGGTATTTTATTTTTACTTTAGTCTTCTGAAAAGTTTCAGTTATTCTGTATTAGACATACCGACAACTGACATATTGTACTCATCGCGTTTACAGGCAAGGTCTAGCAAAGTTGTTTATTGTTAAGGCCGGAACTGTCACTTATATTCTATGGAATTTGACAGAACATAAGTAAGATCTTAACAAAATCTGAGTTCGCGTTCTAAATCTTGGCCTATGTGTCAATCACCAAACTAAAAGTGACCTACTCATACTCATACTCATATCATTTATTGCCAACATGTATATAGTTACAGGTGTACCTAGGTGTAGGTGTACCTAGAACTGACTCATCAAGTCTAGAAAGTTTCTGCCCAGCCTACTAAAGATTTTAGCCGTGAGCTTCTGTAATGTTCCAAAATAACTTGAATCTCGAAGGCTTACAATGCCCTGTGAGAAAACCAAACTATTTTAATCGGTTCGATGACGATTGTTCTCTTTGTAGTTAAACGGCTAAAGGCTGCAGGTGATTCAGAACGTTCTCTACCTAGGACGCGAAACGAAGTTCTAATTGACTGTCAAAACTTTTCATTCATAGCCGACAAAAATTTGGCTAGGTACCAAATATCAAAGAAAGATTTCAATCGATGGTTTTTGAAGTGAATTTTAAAAGTCATCGTGTTAATAAGACTAAGTTATGATTCCAAGTAATTTAATAAATTTTAAGTAATACAAATATGATATAATAATTTACGTACAATGAAATATTCGTTGAATGGTGTTATTTCGATACTATATCATAATTGGTTTTCATATGTTGTAAGTATTCTGCATCACGTACCCATCGCACATCTTAATCCTAATCGACTTATTAGGCCTGTGATGGTTTGAAACGTTGTGTTTATTTAACCCTCTTGTTGCAGAGTGGGCATTTGCTTAGCAAGTGCTTCTGCCTACCCCGCTTTAGGATTAAAAGTCGTGAAGTGTGCATTATTACATAAGAATATTATTACACACCCTGGTATTTCACACATGATCACCTAGCCCCGAAGTATTGGTCTGTTCCGTGGGTGCCAGATGTTGAAACACTTAAATAAATACTTTGTCTGACAAAATAGACAGACACACACGCAGCATTAAATTGTTGTTCAGATCATTACAGAACCCAATGTTGGAGGCGGCAATCGAACCTACAACCGCCGTCTTACTGTATAGACATGTATGGTCTGAAATCACTTCTCTAAAAAAATATTTTACCTTCTTTGTTATGTGATTTTCAATTATGATATTATAAGATACAAAAGTATTCAATATAATTGTAATTGTCCAGTAAAGTGTATTACAGGCAAAATAATACGTTGGATTAAATTATAAATGCGAGTATAATGTATTGTTCCGTTCTGGTTGTCTATGTCTAGGATTCTCCAAAAAACTGTCCAGATCACTGATCACCCGGCTCTCGTATGACGTCTTTGGAATTCTC
>SJJU01009639.1:0-16183 GCA_012932125.1 Conopomorpha cramerella | reverse complement strand
AATGCACGAACTATACCTATTTTTTTCATTTGTATCATTTTATATTTGTAGTGCTGATTTTAGTATATCTACAAGTGGAAATTTATCTTAATTTCTAACATATTAACGAAAATGCTTATGTTGTAGGTACAAAAATAAACACTTGTCAAAAAAATCCCCAACTTTTCGGTTAGTGGGATGAAAAATAGAAAGTGTAAAAATTTGTCGTTTTGCGTTAGAACTTTAGTTTTCAAATGGAGAGCAATTTTCCGAACCGTTTACAGCTGTGATTATTATAACAGCGCAGAAATCGACGAATAAAATTGGTATAATGACAATAATTGCGGCTGCAACTGAGCACGCATTCTGTAATAGGATCTTAAGTTACAAAATACGATGTAGGCGAGCTATTTTGGTTTTCGAATCTGCCGTGAAAGGAAAACGCAAGTATCACTTCTTAGAAATTTGGTGTGATCTATTTGGCATTTGTTAGGCAATTGCCTCTGACTACCTTAGTAGCGTGTAAATTTCATATGCCTACAAAGGAGAGAATAGAAGCCTTTGCTTTGCAGTTGGAAAACAGTGACTTGGTCATTAATATATACCTATACTATATCGCACATCCTCTAAAAAACTGTCGTAACACAAAAATATCCATTCCATGCATTTTTTTTCTTTTTAATCTACAAAAACGCCATATTCGTAATTCAAAAATTCGCGGCTAGAGCGCACTTGTAACTGTTTGATTCTGAGCGACTTTGAACAGGGAAATAAATAACTTAAAATTGTGTTTTCTCAAAATCGCTTTTTTATGTTATGACAGTTTTTTAGAGGATATGCGATATAGGTATAAAACTCAAAGTCCTGACTGATTAATTCATCACTGACTCATTACCCCCAGCCCAAACCCTTGACCCTAGAAAGTTGATTTTCCATAGAGCGTACTTTTTAAGATTGTTACGTGAGATCAGAAAGGATTTTTCAAAATTCATCCCTTGAGGGAGTAATACGGGGGTGGCAGTTTATACTTACGAATAATACGTGTAGTAGGGGAATTATAAATACATATTGGCAAAACAACTTGGTAGTCAGCTAGAAATAAATAAATGTTCTTTAATTCGAAGAATATTGTTTTCAATGTGTCACCAAGTTTTTCGATATACTTCTTCCACATTCTTCTGTGTTCACGATAAGTGTTTTGATTTCTCGTGTGTGCTTCCCATCTCATTTCCCAGGAAATCATATGTATTAACCGACTTAAAAAAAAGGAGGAGGTTCTCAATTCGACCGTATATTATTATATGCTTTTTTTATGTTTGTTCGCGGATAACTTCGTCGTTTATGAACCGATTTTGAAAATTCTTTTTTTTTTAAGATCATTTTATCTAATGGTAATAGTATATCCACTATGGTACTTGTCATCAGAGAAGTATTTGCAAAATTAATTTAGAAACATAGTGTGAGAACGCCATCTTGTAGCAATCCACGTTTGTGATAAGTACTATGTGACAACTTGTTATAAACTTATCATCGTTCCAAGTGTTCAATAAAATAGTGAAGTCAAACTGGTTAGCAATATAGCCAACCTGATATAGATACCGGTAGAATGTTTCCTGTGACATGGTGGGCAATTAATATAACTATTATTTTACTAAGTAAAATTGAAGTGAGGGGTCTGTCGTCCGGTTGGTGCAATTTCGAGTCTGGCTACTGAACGTACTCTTTTTCTGAGCCCATGTACTCAACGCAACGCTTGTACGGTAAAGGACAACATCGTGATGAAACCCGCACACCAAAAGATGTGTGAACCCTATAACGGCGATGGGCTCACTTCCGTGACGTTGGTTTAACCATTAATGAAACAAAGTAGAAAAGTATATTGCCACTTGACCAACACATACTTTGAACCTTATTGAATGTCTTCACTGGAATTGTCTAATGATTTCAGCGAACTTATCAGATAATAATCAAATAAGGTATGTAACGCTACAGGACACATAACTATTTAAACATTGAATAATAATTCATCACATTGTACTAAAATCTATAATATAGATTGTATGATAAACATCACCCGGGTTTATGTGATGGATTGGTCGGTAATTAGAATAACAAACGTCGATAGAGTCCAAAATCCATCAGAAAAACACCTAACCTGAATGCGCTGTGAATCGTGGGTATTTACTTAGACAGTGCCTCAGTATACCCCACTTTGAGATTAAAAGGCGTGAAGTATTTATTTGTATACTTATTATTTTTAAATTGAAGTGCTCAGTCCAGGGGCAAAGTCTTTTACGCTGTCAAATTTTGATGCTTTAAGTCGGATGTTTTTTCTTTAAAGTTATTATTATTTAAAAAAAACTACTAAACAGATTTTGACGAAACTTGGGTCAGAGATAGATTAAAACCTGCCAAATATTTTATCCCTATATATCCCAAATTCCAGGGGAACGGGATGATCTCGCGCTAACACCCGTTGGGATAGCTACATTGGTGAAAAAGCCGCATAGCAACGGGATAAATGGTGGATAACACTGTGGGGCACATCTACTTTTTTTTTTTAAATAAAAAAACTGCCTTCACCAAACAATAGCGGCATCGAGCCATTCGTTTGGCAAACGCCATGCAAATACAAATCAATCAACATAACAAACTAGCAGTAGGCCAACGGCGTGCAAACAACTGAATATTCATTAACAATGTTTACCTACTGCTATTTTTCACGGCAGCTGAATTTCATATGCAACTTCAGTTCGTAGCGTGAACGATCAATATCTATAATACTATCTGAAAGCCATGACTTCTAACCGCGAAGAAAAAACGCAATAGGAATAAAGAAAACAGCTACTTCTGTTAAACCTTAGGGGCCAACGGGCCCGTCATCCGTTGGTGTAGTGGTCAGCATGTCTGCCTCTATTCCGTAGGGTCGTGGGTCCAATCCCAGGTCCCCAGGTACTTAGGCGATGATCTTTAAGTACTTGTCGGATATGTCTGGGTGTTTGATGTATATGTATAAGTATATATTTAAAAAAAAATGATTTAAGTATATTTCGTTGTGTGAATTCATTGATAACACAAGTCCTTTAGCTATTTAACATGGGATGAAGGCAATGTGTGCTGTTGTAAAATATTTATTTATTTACATTTAGCTGTAGTAAAACATCATCGAATCGTAATTACTTGACGATGTCCAAGCTACGCAGGATACATAGACTGCTGCAATTAAATCCATAGCTAATTGGCCGATTCGCGCTATAAACTTCCGCCGGATACGGATGATGTTTCGCAGTTCTCTCGTTTGTCCCACCGGACAAACAATATAAGATCAATAAGTCGCGAGAAGCCGAAAACAGATCACAGTGGCGTGCAATTGGAGAGGCCTATGCCCAGCACTGGACAGGTATGGGCTGATGATGATGATGATGATGATACCACCGTATAACGCGACTTCACGACGCGACGATAGATACACAGATGGTATGCTTAGATCTTTAAAAATGCGCAACGGATTTTGATGGGGTTTTCTTTAATGCAAAGAGAGATTATTGTTGAAGGTTGATATGTATAATACATGCATATAATTGTAGAGAAACACTATTATTAATGTATATTGGGAAAACAACGTTTTTGAAAAGAATATGACTAGGAAACCCGTGTTGTGCTCTATGCGCGTGACGCTGTACATTACCACAAGCACGAAAGGTTTAATGTTAATGTGCTTCTATATCTAGTGTTAAATTTAGCACGAAAAATGTTACAAAGATGCACAGAAACAGTTACGCACATTACGTCGTAGTAATTCCTCATTCATGTTATTATTTATTTATGATATGGTACACCAACAGAATATTACTCAATACATTTTAAATATTTGTAGTTTAATACATACCTATACATAGCAATATTCCTATTACAGGCGTACACTTCACTCGTAACAGATACCAAACCTATTTTGTCTACTCCCTACTGTTGATAAATAGCATTTTCACTTACTTCAAATTAAATAAATGTTTGTGGGCTATGTATTAGCGATTGTTTATTTCTGTGTCTGTTTCGCCCATAAAGACGTATTCCTTTTGGGAGAGGCTGCTATAATTGGTGTAAAAATCAGAACTGAAAAGGGGAACTGTAGAAACTTATACGGAAGATAAAGTTTTACCGTTTTTTGTCATATTCACAGCATACCAAATTTCTACACATTATATACAGAATGTAAATAATCTGTTTAAATATTTTAGGACACGCACAGGTTAGGCACCATAGTCAGTTAGCCCATTATATCAAACAACTTTCCCAAGAAACCCTATGTGAAAAACTAAAAAAACATGTTTATGGTAAAAAAAATACAGTAGAAGGAACAACACAATAAAAAAACGTTAAATAACAAATAGATAGAAGACAGACGAGTTGGACGTGGCAAAAGGGCTCTGATACAGCATGTGCACATATTCCCCATGTGCGAAAAAAATATTTGACATCTTCGTACAAATTTACCGATCAGCTATTTTCATCTACATCATACAAGACAAGATATACTACATATTGCAACTATCACAGAATCACTGTTAATACAATAATGTATCGGTCCCGGAATCATGTCACCTGATGATCAAAGAAAGTTCCATAGAAAGTGGTCAAACTACTAAAAGAATGCAGCAACTTGCTGTAGTCGAATTATGTTAATTATTCCATACTAGTTATAAAGTTAGCAACCAGTAACGTAAACGATGTAAACACGACCTAATTAGCTGGTTGAACTTCGATGACCGAGATGTTCTTGCACATACGTATACGAACGACTCAAAGAGATGTTTTTTTCAAATACAATGAACAAGTGTTTGACCCCCATCCTGCCTGATGTTAAGCAGCGTTGGGGTCAAGATTACGTCCCTCAATTGGTCACGACATACCATAGCCTCCACATTTAGAAAACACGGCCTATATGACCTAGTGGGCACGAGTGCACAATATTTCAGTAACAGGTTCGATTTCCGACCAGAGAAGTGTTATAGTATAGTAAGTATAGTTTAGAGCTAAGGTATTTTGGAAATTAGACTTTGAAGGTAAAATATAACCACGTGAGGAATCCTACAGGCATACCGAAAGGTGTGTTGAAAGTAGTCGTAGGATGTAATATATCTAAATATGCTAATAACCTTTCACTTTATAAGGAAATACCAATATTAAAAATAAAAATTGTGCTTCTTGTTGCATCGTTTTGAAACACTTCTAACTAATATGGTGACTTCCCACACATTTCCAACGAGTTGTTTATATTGACGAGCCCAACAAAATTTCTAAAACTATTGTTTGGGGTCGCAGTATAGGGTTTTCTATTACTCCATCCTCCACTCTGCATGTTGCATGTTCTTCATTTCTTTTCATTTAGCCAAAAAACATATTACTTCATCATCATTTTCCTGCCCTTATCCCACACTAGGTGGGGTCGACGCAACACGTTTCTTTTCGCCATTCATCTCTATCATACGTCATTTCTGCAGTTACACCTTTCACGCACATATCATTTAATAAACATAATATTATACTTAAGTGTAATTTTGGGGATGTCAGTGGTGTGAGTGGACGTCAGTTTGCTGGTTTGATGAAGTATAATTTTCAAGGACTAGTCAATAACATTAAAAATAAACAGTACCTACTTCAACCAAAATTTTACATATTTGTGCTTTTCTCATTGATCCTATTGTTGGAACTGAACCAAATGGGACTAAAGATGAAGCTTCAGCATTCAAATAAAGAATCCTCGACATCGGTTAATCCAATCAAAAGTTTTGAGGTAACAAACATTAAAAAAAATACCGGCGAATTGAGAACCTCCTCTTTTTTGAAGTCGGTTAAAAAGACATACAATGGGAAAGAAAACTCATGAACTAATTAATGTCTCTTGTTTCGCTTGTATCAAAACGACGCGATTGGTCGATCGATTGTCACTACAAGTTCATGTGACAGATTGCCTCACTGTCATTGGTCCATATGCGTCAAGCGTACAAAGCGCCATCTGCAATTAGCTTCGCGTTTTCATCCCTATTGAAAAAAAAAAACAAAAATACCTACCTATCGAGAACTTAGAATTAGTTCACATCAAAGTTGTGCCAATTCACTAAAGGTTTTTACGATTTCAGAAGAAACGTCTGAAATAATTGTTACATGTTTATCAATATCTCAAATCAAGATGATCAAAAGGCATCCGAATCTCTACTTTCCAAATTCTATAAACAAAACAACAGGAGCGAGTAAAGTGAACAAGGGAAAACAATGACTTGTATTCATCTTCAAAGGAACTTCATTAAGAAACCAGTGCGGTACAGTCGTAAACAAGCTGAGGCCTTACCACGAACAGAAGGGAAACAATTTGTGCAGAGCGAGTTACTTCGGAGGTTTATTACTTTATTTAGAAATCGTAAAGAGTAATAGTCCGTGGAAACATTTTTTTTAATGGAAATCGAGTTACGCAATTGAACCTGTATTTATATGCAAAGTTTAAGTACACGTTTGGATTGTAATAAAATTGGTTTAAAATGGATTAATTAAAACAATAACGTTACATACCTAGCCTATGTTATTTTGCGAATAGATTAGCTACTGAGATATACCATTTGAAAAACAAAAGTTTAAAAAAATAAGGCAAAAAATGTTTTTAGTTATATTTTTTTACAATCAGCTCAAACAATATACAAACTCAATACAATAATACGAACTATTATCATTATCAGCCACATATTATTTCCGTCATTTGGAGGGAAATGCCAATAATCGCCACGCTTGACAGGCGGGTTGGCGATCGCAGTGGTGTTGTGGTATAACTCACAGCGAGCGCTGGTGCCCACTCTCTGGAGAGTTCCCTCGGACGCCTCTTACGACCCCCACGATGGGACAAGTTGGGCTGGGGTGGTGATACGTGTATTCTATTCGCCGTTACCGTACGGCTAGACGACACGAATTATTAACTCTAATTATATTTTGGGCAAGTGTTCAAACACCTTGGCATTGTAATATTCAAGAGTATGCCTCACATTGAACGAAGGGCGTTAAGTCAGCAAAGTGCGCAATGCTCAATCTACATAAGATAAGAGGCCGAATCCTCAATGAATAAGTAAACGGTAGCGAATGCCTTGGAAGCACAACTCTCGAGCGGGTTATTCTCGTCAATTTATGGAAGGTAGCAGCTGAATAGGAATACGGACCCAGTCACCCTTTAGTACACCAGCACAAATAAAGCTTTTCATCAAGAGAAACCTTTAACAGTTTCGGCTCTAGATAACAGAGAACAGATTAGCCCACGAGACCCAAAACAATACGTTTCGGTCTTAAAAGGGGTTGCTAAGAAAATGCTGTGTTAAGATTACACCGTTGCTGATACTATAGAGCTATGTAATGTAGGTACATTACAAGAGTACAGGCTTCCTTGTAAAAGAAATATAATTTTCGTGAAGGCAACAAGAACGGTAGGATAAAAAGGAAGTTAAGATAATTGCAATCTTTTTTTAAGCGACTTACAAAAAAAAGGTGGGAGGAGGTTTAAAATTTGACTGTATTATTTTATGTTTGTTAGGTACCTCAAAACTTTTGACTACGTCAACCGATTTGGATGATTCTTTTTTATTTGAGAACTGGTGTTTCTCCTTTGATAGCAATTGGATTCATGAGAAAACTATTATTCTGTCAAATTTTACTAGTTGAATTCCAACTTTTTTCTTTGAAGTTATTTGCTAAATAAAATTTACTGAGCGCAAAATAATCCAGCAATAATTATGCTACAGTATATAAGAAATATTTTGTATGAATAATACGATTTTCTATCTTCCTCCGCCGAAAATACGGCTCATATTCCGAAAGAAAAATCAATGCATACGTAATGCTTGAGTAATATTTGTTTCTTTTTGACACTTTCCATTAGACACAGACAAAGCATAAAACTTATCTGAATAGTTGGCAGAAAGTGCCAACGAGTGCAGTAGGTAGGCTTTGTGTTTTCAATGAAATACTTGTAGAATCTAATTACTGAGTCCATATTCGGAAGAAATTGTAAATAATCTGCTCTATGAAGTTTTGTCTTCGGAATTTGTCTAAAAGCTTGAAGGAATGTATTTATTAAAAGTAATCTTAAAATTATTTCTAAAGTAAAAAGATAGGTACGTATTTTTTTCCAAATGCAGTGCGCGAAGAGTTTTTTTTTTGCAAAGATGCTTATCAAATTACCAACAAAGATTCCTACAACATTGCAAACCATCTTAATAAACCGCGGGATTCTCGTAACTTCATCCATTGCCAAAACAACAGTTTTCGTACAATATTTTATTCAAGGGTTATTATTTACGAGGATTCGAGGGATTGTTCCTGCCAAATCTGCACTATAAGCCCATCATAATCTGAGCTTTCCATTCAAAATGTAGACGCTATTTCCAGGACCACTTAAACAGGGAACTGATGAATTTCTCTTGATCTTCGCCACAATCACGGGAAGCGAGATCGGGAGATAAAAGACCTTCACAAAGGCATATTGTTCATTCTGAACCATGACTGTGATTTACTCTGGAGGGTGATGCGTTTCCTAGAGGAAACTACTTACTGTTGGCTCGGTGGAATCCATAATAAACTGAGCTGCTTTGTTTAGTATTTCACCTACAACATCAGCTCAAGTGTGGTTTCCTAATCGTGAAGCACATATTGTCTTTGGTTGTTCTTGAATTTGAATTTGTATTGGAAGCTAATATTTCGGTACTCCACCAAAGTCATAGTATTATTTAGTATTTTCATGGTAAACGTACAATAAAGTAGAGGACACCAACACGGAAGTTCATCATTTGTGGCCATGATAACAATGTTTCTGTTTACACTAATATAATAATATAGTCATCGACGCCATATACTTTTATTAGATAGGGCCGTTTAGTTTACTTATGATGGTCAACAAAGTCAGGTTTAGAAACATAAATATGTATTTGTTTAAAATGCGCCCTATTCTGATGCGTCAGGACCTGTTTCCTTTGTAAGGATTTTAAGAACCAGAAACTATTTTCGACATCAAGAGTAAACACCAATTTGCGCAGTTATATTATTTCGTTCAAGTGCAAAAAGGTCAGTAAGGTAAAATGCGGTCATTTGAATGTTCCTTATTAAACAAAGTTGAAAGGTCCAATAATAAATTGTGATCGATGAGTCTGCTCGGTAAATATTGATTGATTGATGGCTGATAAATAATGTAGCAGCGGTCGGTTTATTAGTTATTAACTTGTAGGTATGACGGCAGGAACTGTCCTAGTTTCAGATAAAACAAGTTTAGATAGCAATACTGTATTTTGTAGGAACAACGTTTGCATTCGTCCGTTTTGATAACGAATCAAAGACTTTGTAGAATAATTAGATAAAAATTAAAGAGTTTCGTCCTAGAGGGGTAGGCAGAGAATGATATATAATTTGTATGTAATATATGATGATAAATTTTATAACAAAGTACAGAGTTTTTATACGTGGTCGCCGGTTTCGTATGCACGCACAGTTTTGATCCAATTTTACGATGTATACATTTGTCTAAAGCAAAAATCTAAAACTTCGCTAAATTTCCTTTAAAAAAACCAATTAAAGTAACCTTTGCCGCTAAGGATATTTTTAGAGATATTTTCTCATTACATCCTCCATTTTGTAAATGACCCTCGAATATCCATGAAAGACAAATAAAATTACAATCACAAGTTGAAACGACTTCACGATGCTCTCGTTGGCTAAAATTAGTTTTTATGCTTTGTTCCCATTCGAATCGCGTTGGATACTGAGGTGCTACTACGGTTTTGCTGCCACTATGTTTCCTGGAAATTTTAATAATGAGACCGTTTTAAAAAAAATAACCGACTTCAACGAGTAGGTACTAGTCGTCCGCTCATACAATTTTGATTTATTAGGTTCACCATCATCAAACACTGGCTTCCTTATCATGGAACCACCTTTGAAATACCTTCTGACAAACAAAAAAAAACAGAGAAAAAAAAAACAAAATCAGTTCATAATTAACGAAGTATACAACAAAAGCATAAAAATCATATATACGGTCTAATTTAAAAAGACTCCTTTTTTGAAGACGTTTAAAAAACATAGGAATAAATGTTTTCACTTGGAAAACCAAGAGTTATATCGAAAAAGAAATGGAACGGATATTGCATGAATGTGGTAATGAGATAATTTGTGTGAGTCTCACAACAATAAAGAGGAAGTGGAAGAAAAATATATTTTCGCACGACACCAAGTAAAAGGATAATGTAAGGGACTTAATGAATATAAAAGAAAAAGGTGTAAGGATAATAAAAGAGCACGCGCTGACAAAGAAGAAATGAAATGAATCAAGTTGATGATGAACGTTGCTGAGAAGGCAAAGACAGAAAAGTTGTGGAGATACTAATTAGCATCTCATCTGAGTATTACTGCCTAATCACCACCACAGTAATGGCGTGTAAATAAACAAAATAATAAGACTACTAATTTCTTGCTGAGATCTGTTCCGCTTTCCTGCCCACACGTAAGCCTGAGGATTAGCATCAAACCAGACGCCCACTTATAGTGCCCAAGTAAAAGTAATGAGACGTGGTTATCACAATAATCAGCAACGGTTGTCGTTGTTGTTGATATAATTTTTGATAAAAATATATTATTTATCGACCAATTTTCGAAAGTCAGGAATGAATGACGAAGCAATGCACCCTTAGTCGTCTATGCGACTTTTAGTCATGCTGTGACTGTCATACAAATGACACTGGTTATTTTACTTCTGGCTGTTATGTTGTATGATTTTATTACAAATGTAAAATAACTGTGAACTATTAGTTCCCTTTGAGGATTATTTTGCTATTCATTCACTGCTTATTGTAGGTTAAAGATAGTCAGCGATTTCATCGGCCTATGTTCAGCTGTTATTTACAACTTCGATTTTTTCTAAGATTTTCTAATTTTGCGAAGAGGGTCTAATATCGTCCGGGTATAGCGCGAGTCTCAATATCCAACAGTAAAATATTTTTTCAAATCGTACCAGTAGTCTCGAAGCTTAAACTTGAATGGTTTAAGTCAACAAACAAAAATATTATCTCTTTATAATATTAGTATAGTAAAGATAAGTAGTAAGGCCCCGATGAGACAATGTTCCTGTAAAGCAATAATCGCTGGGACACGTGTCTCACTGTTTGCTTTGGATCTTGCAAGATTAGGGTGTCGTAATTGAGCAGGGCAATATCCTTCATTGCCGGCTGCTGTACTCTTCTGTTTGCTTATTCTTAAATGTTACTCAACGTTTTATCGCAATGGCCGAAATACGTGAAGAAAAATGTGTATAGAGCAATAGATGTAAAGGTTACCACTTAAGGAAAATATATGTACCTTGTCGGTCGATAATCACATACTGCAAAACTAAGGTGTCATGTGAACACTCATGTGTGTCTTTAGGCTTTAAGGTTTGCTTTTTACTTATCGCAATATAATTAAGTGTTAAAGTAAAGAAATAAATTTAAAAAAATAGTAAATAAAAACAATTCACGCCGTTTATGCCCAAAGCGGGGTGGGCAGACGCAATTGCTAAGAAAATGTCCACGCTTCACCAAGCGTATTTAAACTAACGTGGTAGTCGATCGTCGTTATAGAGTTCGCACAAAATTTGTTCAAAATTTGTATGGAGTAAAAAAAACGTGTGCGTTGAAAAGAGCCAAAAGCAAGTAGATGCGCACGCCTCTAGAGAATGGCCCGTACGCCGAGAGGCAGGTAGGGCTTGGGTGGTGGTGAGATTATCCCTGATAATATAGGGTTCGCACACCTTGTGTTGTGCGGATTTCGTAACGGTATTGGTCCTCACCGTATGTGCGTGTACGCCACGCATACAAGATACGTCTATACATATAGTCCCTGAAAAAGGAAACCTTTGGTAAAAAAACGGTCCCAAACCCACAACCTCCCGATTGCAGACAGATATGCGACCACTACCACTAGGTCACAGATAGACGCTCAAAGGACGGGCGGTAATTATGTAGTAAAATAGGTTTCTTCACCGTAAAAGAAATTCTTTATAACTCTTTTGCAAAGCATGCAATACCTACTTAAATAGTTGTTTCGACACTATAATAAGCTGGTAAACTAAGTAGTTACTAAGTTTAGTCAAGATAAGTGAAGTGGGGCGACGCGGCGCGCCTAAACGGCCTTCTAAGTAGATTATACGGTGCAGTGTAAAACATAAGAGGTTAAAGCTCATCGCACATTCAACTAGTAACGTACTTTATATTTACGCTTCGCATAGAACCGTTTTTAAAGATAAACACTCTGGACTTATCATTTTTAAGAAAAGAGAACCGGCTTCACGCAGCTTAGGGGAGACTAGTAGGTACCAGATTCCCTAAGCCTAACCGTTAAAATATTCTCTTTCCAACAAAAAAAATATTATCAGAATCATATCCGTTAACAAACATAAAAAACCATATACATAAGTTTACGGTCGAATTAGGTAACTGCCTTTTTTTAAAGTCGCTTAAACTTTCGATGTGAGATATGTCAATAAAGATGTCAGTAAATTCTTAAGGTAGCCTCAGATATTATTTACTAGCTGTACCGCGCGGTGTTATTTTTTCGTTCCCGTGGGAATTTGGGGATAATATTAATAATGTTATATAGCCTAAAGCCTTCCTCGATAAATGATCTATTCAACACAAAAGGATTTTTTCAATTCGCACCAGTAGTTCCTGACATTAGCGCGTTCAAACAAACAAACAAACTTTTCAGCTTTATAATATTGGTATAGATTGACACTGTATTGCATATATTCATACAGAGGCAGATTTAGTGCTCGTATTTTCTACCAGAGAACCAGAAAATATGATAGTATATATACATACAATGGGGAATTTTCTTTGACGTTTTTCTGACAGGTTTTTGAGCTTAGAACTGCCATTACTGTCGTGCGTTGCAAAATGTCAGATAAACGTCAAACAAAATTCCCCATTACACTACGCAACTTATTATCTTTGCATGGGAATGTCTCAACACACGTAATACAAATACCACACACGGTTCCAAAAATTGCACAAGGCGTCCCCTGAACGTCAATATGTGAGTCTGACACATTAATTGTGCTTAATTAAAAGTGATTGACATGTTTGACAGCATCAATAATGTAGACATCGTCTGTGCATAGGCTCGCGGCAGTCAAAGCAATTTTTTTTTTTGGTGCGTGCCACGCGCATTCCTAACATGCGTTCGTTCAGTTAATTCTAATGAATACGTTTGAAATGCTGCATGTATTTACAATATATTTATGACTAGCTGTACCGCGCGGTGTTACTCGCGTTTTTTTTCCGTTTCTTTGTTCCTAATTGTTGCAGCGTGATGTTATAGGCCTAAAGCCTTTCTCGATAAATGGTCTAGTCAACACAAAAATATTTTTTCAATTCGAACCATTAGTTTCTGAGATTAGCGCGTTCAAACAAACTATTCAGCTTTATAATAATAGTATAGATATGGGTTAACCCTGCTGCAATGGCTGACGGAGAAGGAATATTGACGTTTCCGTGAGATTATAAGTAAAGACTTGTTTGACCTAAAATATTATTTGACATATTGGTTTATCTGATTGAATATGCAGGTATCTACTGCATGGAACCGAAGCGAAAGTTATGCATGAGGTGTTAACTTCAGTAATTTTAAGGTAGGTTAGGATAGATATTTAGGATAGGTTAGGTAGGATAGAAAAAGTTGCACTTAAAATTCCCAATAAAAGCACGTAGGAAAAAACTACTGTCTCATACTTCTCCACTTTACAATCATTTTTTCTCTATCTTATTTTTAGATATTTCTATAAATATAACCCATTTTATCCGAGGACTGTAATGACAGTGCCTGGAAGCATAATCTTAATCTTGAACAATTGTACTTCGTATTAAAACCAGCCTGAGTTTACAGAAGCAAGTCTGATTAAATCATAAAGCTTTATTTAATATCTGACCCGAAGCCCACGAAATTATTCGCAAACGGTCGTAAATAAGGGAAATGCTTCAACTCGGCAAACAGCTCTTTTGGCGTAGACTCTCTATATCTTTATACCATGCTGATCTGGGTTGTAAATGTAGAGATTTATACATATTTTATGTCTTAGTTGTCACATTGACTTTGTCTAGTTTTACTTGGTTAATAAATGGAGTAACAAGAAGACGTGTTTTTATATTTGGGCGTAGCAGAAAATAGAACGCATCAGCTGGTTGTTTTCCTGACAGTCATGTGGCCTTCTGAAGATTTAGGTTTATGCAGCCTATGATCTAGCAACTTGTAACTGAAGACCTTAATTGACTCTCTTTACGCCATTATGCTAAATGTGGTTGAAGCTCACACCAAAAACAACTATTATAGACTTGCAATCTGACAACTGACATTTAGAATAAAACGATACAACGATTGTAAAAAATGCAGGAGTGAAAGAGTTACAGACAATATCTTCTGTCCCTTACTGCGAATAAAGAAGAGTAAATCTGGATCCAAACTGTCAAATTAGCAGTAAAAGTGAAAGTTTGGTTCATTTTCAATATACATACATCCATTTTGGTGGGAAAGAGACGAACTGAACTGTATTTGTGTTTAGTCCTGAGGGTTGCAGGCTCCTTTTGATCCTAAAGTTTTGTCTACCCTCATGGATTACGGGCGTGAGTGTATGTATTTTTTTAATCTTAAGAATGGCGTAAGTTGGTCACACGAATCCTCGCCTTCTACCCTAATATTATTAAACATTTACGCCTAATAACATAGGTACATAAGCAAGTAACCTTCCGACAAGACATCCAGAACACTTTCCTCGAAGATCTGAGCTTTTAAAAGGAAGAAAGCTTTAAGGTACATAGCTTTTTTACGTTGGTATGATGAAAGCATCGTCAGCTTCTAGTTACGATTCTAAGGTCCATGTGACCCTAAGGACTCGTGGTCGAGAAATGGAATTGTGGTACAGGGGTTAATAGTGCTACATACAGAATGTTCCTGATAAAATGTGCCGAGTGTAGAGAAAGCTCTCCAAACACCAGAATCGAACAAAATCCAAATGAACCGTCAGCACATTTAAATATTCGCAGCATTCGCACAGAAAATTTAGGTACAGTCGATTGAAGCCGTTACCGAGTTTTGTGCTTTAAAAACAACACATTTAGCTATTCATTTTCATAGTATACTAATGGACGCTAAAGACGTTGTTCTGTCTTAACTATTAATATGAATATAAAATAAGTATAACCTCCAGGGTGGCCTGTGTCCAGAAGTGGATGTCACTTTTTTTTACGAATGATTCAAGAATTAGCTAAATCGGTAAAGGCATTGTTGAGTTATAACATTACAACGAAAAGTGGCATTGATTTTTATATCTCCGTGTCACAGTGTCAGTTACTATCTATTTTTTATGCATCTACCAATTGTATTTCTCCCAATACACGGGGTACAAAGGCAACTTATTATGGCAAAACAAATGTTAGCCGGGACAGCTAGTATATAGTCCATGTAATTAGCTTAATAAAGATCTCTTCTCTACTCTTATCACGTATGTTTTAGTTACATTATAAGTTTAGATTATGGGACAAAATTAACCACTAATTTTAGTGCGCGTTTCCTTAAAAAAAAATATCTGAATGCCTCTTAAAGTGGGTACTATTTGAATACCCTCTAAAACTGAAAGTGGATTCAGCGCCATCTACTTGCGACCCTTTGAATAATACAGATTATGGCACGTGTCCTGAAATTGATTCGCCGAGGACATGAAGGTTGAAAACGTAATGAATTTTAAAGCGGAAGGTTTTCCTGTTATTTTCACTTTCGCATGATTATCTACTCACATTCGCGAGGGTGTACTTTCTTGGGTTGGTATTTCATACATTCATAAACTCGGGGCCGATGGATCATCGTTACCCTTTAGCTGGGTTTAGGAAGATTACTTGAAATACAGGTTATTGTTATACTGCGTATAAATGGACCTTCCGTACCTAGTGGTCTCAGAAATGTTGTAGGGTTCGTCAAAACGAACAACTTTTACTATGGCGGCCATGCAGGGAAATACACCAAAATAATTTGATATCTGCATACTAAATTCTTCGATTTTGTAAAGAGCTTTATAACACTATACATGTCTGATTTACGAAGCACAGATAAGATTTTAATTTTATATTTGCTTTATCGAATTGTATATTTACAATTT